>JAABKJ010008069.1:0-11543 GCA_011634705.1 Andricus grossulariae | reverse complement strand
CTTCAATTTTCTACCAAATAATTGAATTTTCAATCAAAAAAGTTTTTTCATTCAAGAAAGCAAAAAAATATCAACCAAATTGTTGAATTTTCAAATAAAAAATTCGAATTTTCTACACAAACAGTTGAGTTTTCAACAAACAAAAAAATGATTTCTCAACAAAAAACCTAATACGAAATTGATATTTCAACGAAAAAATATATAAATTAAAAAAAATAAATAAAAAAACAGTTGAATTCATAAAAAAAACATGAATTTTCAACCTTTTCACACTTTTTGATTTCGGACTAGGTACAGCAGAGGTGTGTCGGACCTTGAAAAATTTTAGGCCCTGTCCAGCATAAAATGAATACGGCATTGAATCGAAAACCAATAATAATTTGCAACCGATTTTTTATCCATTACAGTTTAAAGAAATAAACAGGGCGCGTGCCATTTTGTGTGACTTGACAAAACGCAATATATATGATAATTATGGTTCCCTTGGATTGTATGCAGCCGAGCAATTCGGCGAGGAAAATGTTAACGCATACTTTGTTATCACCTCCAAATGGACTAAGGTAATACAAAATATTTTTAATTAAAATTATTCATTAAAGTTCTCTAAAAAAGACATTGAAATTCCTTGAAATTTCATTCTCTAGAATAAAGTTTTTTGGAAATCTTTGGAAATCCTAGAAAATCTTTTGATTTTTCATATAATTATTTGAAATTCCTTAAAATCTTTTCATTTTCCGTAGAATCATTTGAAAGGCCTTCAAATCTTCTTTAAACTTAAGTTTTTTGGAAATCCTAGAAAATTCTTTGAAATTCCTTAAAATATTTTGATTGCCCATATAATTCTTTGAAATTCCTTAAAATCTTTTGATTTCCCATATAATTATTTGAAAGACCTTAAAATCTTCTCTAGGATAAAGTTTTTGGGAAATCCTACAATATTCTTTGAAATTCCTTTAAATCTTTTGATTTCCCGTATAATCATTTGAAAGGCCTTCAAATCTTTTCGAGAATAAAGTTTTTCGAAAATCCTAAAAAGTTCTTTGAAATTCCATAAAATCTTTTGATTTCCCATATAATTATTTGAAAAACCTTAAAATCTTCTTTAGAATAAAGTCTTTTTGGAAATCCTAAAAAATGCTTTGAAATTCCTTGAAATCTTTTGATTTCCCATATAATTATTTGAAAAACCTTAAAATCTTCTCTAGAATAAAGTTTTTGGGAAATCCTACAATGTTCTTTGAGATTCCTTAAAATCTTTTGATTTCCCGTATTATCATTTGAAAAGCCTTAAAATCCGCGGAAGTCCTTTGCAAATTCGCTGGAAGCCATTGAAATCCGTTGATGTATTTGAAAACTGGAGAAAAAATCTTTGGAATCGTGAAAAATTCTTTGAAATCATTCATTTGTAGTTTCCCTTTTTTTTGCATCAATTCTCTCAATATTTTCACATTTCTATAATGATTTTTCTAGAATCGCGATTTTTTTTTTTAATGAAATAAAATTGAAATGTACTTGTAATAGGTATCTCTGAGTTGAAAATCGTGAGAGAAATTTTCTTCTATTGGAATTAATTTTGTTGTCCAATTTTTTGCAGGCATTCTTCGTGTTTTGTGGCATCATCACAGGATGTTATTGCTGTTGCTGTTTCTGTTGCTGCTGCAACTTTTGTTGCGGGAAATGTAAACCCGCTCCACCAGAAGACAGTGGAGTATACCACAACTTACAGGTAATAACATTACAATTATTTTTCAATTTGAATGTCCAATAGGGTGGTCCAACAAATTTTTTTCGAATTTTTATGAATAGCGTCCGGAAATTTGTTTGAATCCACACAAAAATAAATCCATTTTTTTTTTAAATGATATTAGAGGTGATTGAATTTTCATCTATGTGGATCCTGAATTTATTCAAATCCACAAAAAAATGATATTTATAGGTTCCGCAAGCCCCATGAAGTTTAACACGTATTTCCCATAAGAAAAAAAGACTTTTGTAAATTTTATTCAGAATCCTCAATATTAGCTGAATCGAGTTGAAACTCAACATTTCTTTTCACAATTAGCCATAGAATACGAATAAAATATTATTTTTTGAATATCACCCCCATAAGTTTGTTTTATAGGGTGCCAAAAAAACCCCATAAGTGAAAAAGTGGGTTTTGCGAGTTTTTGGCGCTAATTATTATTTTTTTGCGTTTTTTTTTTAAATGCAAATTGTTTCTAATACATAAAATACTACTTTATACTCATAATGAAATATTTACATAAATTATTTAAACAATGTATTATTTTTTTTAGCAATTGTCTTTTAGAATGGAGATAGAAAGTCGCGATTTAAAAAAAAAATCCACTTCAAGTCCAATTTTCAATTATAGAGAAGTAATAGTTCATTAATGTTAACAAACCTAATTTTTAAAGCAATTTATTATTTTTATTAATAATATCTTAGAATAATGCTAGAAAATTGCAGTTTTTTCTGAAATTTTCAACTTTTTTTTTAATTTTCACTTGGAGTGAGTTAAATAATTAATTTAAGGTAACAAAATTCTTTGTTTAAACTTTTGTCCACTTTTCACTTATTATTTATAACTATATTCTGTTAAAGTAATGCTAGAAAGTTGCTTTTTTCTGAAATCTCTAGTTTTGCTTTGACTTTTTAGTTCTGAACAAATAATAAGTGAACCTCAACAAGAATCATTTTTTGAATAGTATAGTTTTAAATTACAGAAAGAAGTTTATTGCAAAACGTAAAAGAAAAATTTGGAATTGACTATGTTTTGATATCAGCCCCCCTCCAGCAAAATATATTCACGAAAAAGAAAGAGATTATTAAAAATATTTCTCTCTAATGTTTATTTATCATTTGTTCATAACTGAAAAGGCAAACCAAAGTTAAACATTTCAGAAGAAACCGCAACTTTCTAGCACTTGTATAAGAGAAAATAGTTATAAAAAATAATAAATTGTTTAAACAACTATTTTTATTAACTTGCATTAATTATTACATCACTAAGTGAAAAGTGTGCAAAAAGTTAAAAATTTCAGGAAAAAACCGCAATTATTTGGCATTAATATAGACGAAGATAGTTATTAACAATAATAATTTGTTTAAACAATTATTTTTGCTCATCTTAAATAATTATTAAGTCACTTGAAGTGAAAAATAGACAAATAGTTGAAAATTTCAGAAAAAAACGCAACTTTCTAGCATTATTCAAATTAATTAGTATTAATAATAATAAATTGTTTAAAAAATGATTTTTGTTAACTTGAATTAATTATTACTCAACTTTAATTGAAAAATGGAAAAAAGTTTAAAAATTCATTAAAAAACCGCAACTAGTATTAATATAGAAGAAGATAGGTATAGACAATAATAATTTGTTTAAACAATTATTTTTGCTATATTAAATTAAAAATTAACTCACTCCAAGAGAAAAGTGAACAAAAAGTTGAAATTTCCAGTAAAAAACGCAATTTCTAGAATTATTCAAAGATAATATTATTAAAAATAATAAGAAATTGTTTAAACAATTGTGTTGGTAACATTAATTGAAAATTGGACCAAGAGTTTAAAATTTTTGAAAAAATCGCGACTTTCTATCTTCATTCTAAGAGAAAATTGCGAAAAACAATAATACATTGTTTAAACAATTTATTTAAACATCTAATTATCAGTGTAAAGTAGTGTTTTATGTCTTAAAAACAATTTTCATTTTAAAAACGCAAAAAATCATAATTAGCGCCAAAAACTCGCAAAACCCATTTTTTCACTCATGGGGTTTTTTTGGGATCCAATAAAACATACTTATGGGAGTGATATTTGAAAAGTAATATTCTATTAGTATTATATAGCTAATTGTGAAGAGAAATGTGTTTCAACTTGATTCAACTAATATTGAGGATTCTAAATAAAATTTACAAAAACGTCTTTTTTTATGGGAAATACGTGTTAAACTCCATGGGGTTGGCGCCACCTCTAATATCATTTTTTCCAAAAAAATATGGATTTATTTTTTGTGGATTCGAACAAATTTTCGGACGTTATTCATAAAAATTCAAGAAAAAAATTTCCAATGCATTTTTGGACCACCCTAAATTGTCCAATTGTCCAGTCTTCGGAGCTGGTAAGGTGCCGATGATGAGATGAATGCAATAATTCATTATTGCGGGTCAGTGTCCAGCAAAATTTACGTCAAATTACGTAATTTGTATACAAGACTGGGAAATATTATAAAACCGATGTGCCAACAAGGTAGCAAAATTAAATCATTATCAAAAAATTTGGTCGAAATAGTCTGCGATCAAGTTGCCAGTCAGTTTTCAACTCGAGAAATTAAACTCGACTGGAAAATCTCTTATCACAAACTACATTATTTCCATGAAACGTTGGCTTTTGCTTCTGTTATTGATCCTTGCGATTGGGGAGTTTCAGATTTTTTTTATCTTTTTTTTTCACCACTTATTGATCAATTTTCAAACACACGTATTGCTTATCTGATTGAAATAATGTGTATGTAACTACAGATAAAATCATCTTTGTGACAGTAGGGTGGTTAAAATTATTTGTTTTTCTTCGTATTTTCATGTATGTCGCCCCCAAATTTGTTTGAATCCACTACAAAAAATGCGTTAACAAAAATGATATTTCCCATAAAAAAGACGTTTTTGTAAATTTTATTTAGAATCATCAATATTAGGTGAACTGAAACTCGACATTTCTATTCACAAATAGCTATAGAATACAAATCAATAATTACTTTTTAAATATCAACCTTTTACCATTGCTATTTCATGAAATTATTATTATTTAATAAAAAGAAATTTTTTCGGATTTTTAGAAAAAAAATACTGCGATCTTCAATTTTGATTTTCTCGGAACAGAATCATTTTCTTGGATCAAACAATCTTTATTCTCATTCAGCATTCTCGTATCTCGAGAGTAAGTTGTTATTTTTGCAGTAAAATTTAAAATCTGTTTTTTTTTTAATCGTTATCCGAAGCCGATTTTGAAAAACAATGAAATTTTAATCTCAAAATTCTCTGTCGACTTTTTCCGAATTGGCTAACTGTTTTACATCAAACTTTATTTACCCGTGTTCAGAAACTTAATATCTCAGAATTGTGATTTTATTTTTAAACTGAATCCAATTTTAGACTAGTTTGACTTTGAGATTATCAATTTCCGCATCAATTTCCTAGAATCTGGATAAGTTATAAATAAAAAAGAGGTGTTTCGGGTTTCAATCGTGTGCTAATTGTGAAGAGAGATGTTGAGTTTGATTCACCTAATATTGCCGATTCTGAATAGAATTTACAAAAACGTCTTTTTTCCTCATGGAAAATGCGTGTCAAACTTCATGGGGCTTGCGGAACCTCTAAATATCATTTTTTTAAACGCATTTTTTTGTGGATTTGAATAAATTTAGGGTCCACATAGATGAAAATTCAATAAAAAGAAAATTTGGACCACCCTATTGCGATAGGCTGCTTTTCAATTAGATTGCATGAGAGAGAACCACTTTTACTTAAACTTACAATTTCCGTATCTTATCAAAGTATAAAAAAAAATATTTTACAACATACAAGTTGACATATTAACAATTTTTAATTTTCACATCTCAAGAAAAACTATGTTTATTCTGCATGCAGAAAGCACTTTGCTTTTTTTTACATAAAATGCTTAACTGTGAATAATTTATGCAAATTTGCTCAAGTTTATTAATTGTTTGTGAATGTTTGGAAGTAATTTGAATGTAAACGTTGAGCTTATCGTTGTTTTGCTTAGAAAAGTCGTTAAACAAGATTGCCCTGTGAATGTTACTCGTGAAGGAGGCAAGGTAGGTTTAATAGTTGCCAAACTCATCCTTAGAATCTAGATTATGGCTGGGCGTTTAGAGAAAATTGGAGAATAGATTGCTGATGCCCAGTTGCTGGCGACTGCAATGTGCACGAGGTATTGTGTTTCAGTATCTTACAATCGGCGTGAGATCGTCTCTGGTAATTTACCTGGAAACTATCAATTGAGTTGTGTAGCTTTGCTTTATAGAATAACAGAAATTGCTCATAAAGATCATACTTTACTTTGATTCATTCCCATTTTCTTTTACTTTCAATTCCAATTGTAAAACGCATTTTCAACTCAACTGTTAGCCAATTTATTTTAGAAAGAAAAAATTTTCTTTTCTTCTGATATTATCAGCATCATTCTTCACTCATTTGCAATCATGTCCTTATTATCAGGGTGTCTAGGTGACTGGAAAATCGGGAATTTTGTTCATCCGGAAATGACCGGGAATTTGATTCAGTGGCCGGGATTTTTTTCTCGATTGTACTGAAATTCAAATTAAAAAGTCACGAAGCGTTGAAGTCCTTCATCCCAATATTACAACAAAAAAAACTTTCAACCGATTTTAATTTGTAAACTTTTTCACACTTTCAAAGAGATGAGAAAAATGAAATTATGGACAGAAACTTTAAAAAAATTTTATGTGCGAAATGTATACATTGTTGGTTTTATTTAAAAATATTAAATTTAAAATTCGACGATTTTAAAATATCCCGAAAAAGAATCTGGAAGATTTAAAAACAATTTTTTGAATTGTAAAATGTTTTAGGAAAACTGAATTATTTCAAAAGATGTTTAGGAGTTTTAGAAGTTTTGAGAGGATTCAAAAATAATTTACATCCTGAGATGATTTAAAAAAAAAACGTTAATAAAATTTAGATTTTTGAAGATTTCCGAAAAGAAGCTTTTTAAGAATTTTGGAAGGTTTCAAAGGAATAAAAAAGAAACTCTTTAAGATTCCTGGGAAAACCTAAAATTAGTTTTTATTTTGAAAAGTGAATTTTAAGAAAAAATTGAAAAAGATTTCAAGACAATCAAAATGTTTTCCTAAATTGTCGAAAAAGAATGTAAAAGATTTTAAAGAAAAAATTTCCAAAACTGCAAGATTACAAAATTTCAGAAAAAATTTGAATAAGAAGAAAAGAAGGGTTTGAAAAGAATATTTTTTTTAAGATTCCTGGGAAAATTTGTAATGATTTTTATTTGATGAAAAATTAATTTTAAGAGAAAATTAAAAAATATTTCGAATGGTTTCCTAAGATTTCTAAAAAGAATGTTAGATTTTAAAGCAACATTTTTCAAATTTGCAGGATTACAAAATAATAGAAAAAATTCAAGAATATTTAGAAGTTATAAGAGGATACAAAAATAGTTTGAAATTTGTAAAAGATTTAGAAAAATTAAAAATAAAATGTAAATTTTTAAAGATTTTGAATAAAAAATTAGAAGATTTAAAAAATTTTGTAAAGGTTTCAAGAAAATAAACAACTTTTCCTAAAACTCCTGGGAAAATTTAAAATAATTTCTCATTTTGAAAAATTAATTTTTAAAGTAAATTTCAAAAGATGTCTAAAAATGCCAAAGGAAATCTGGAAGATTTTAAAGTAATTTTTTTTTAATTTTTCAAAATTTGTCTTTTTCAATGACTTCAACTCTTTTTGATTTAAAATAAAATTTTTTTAGGTTTTGGAAATTCATATCTCTGGTTGAAAATGTAACTATTTCGTTGAAAATCCGTCTAGAAAATTAATTTTCTTCGTAGAAAATATTTTGTAGAAAATACGTCTTCTGCGGTAAAAATTTCAACTTTTTTGGTTTAAGATTCAACTATTTCGTTTTTTTATTTTTCATTTTTTGGATGTGTTCAACTGTTTTTGATTAAAAATTAAAATCTTTTTTTTTTTTGAAAATTCAACTTTTGCGTTGAATACCTATTAACTTTTTTGTTGAAATTTGGATTTTTGGTGATCGGCCTCCCCCCCCCATTTTTCGTTTTCGGGAAAAAGAAGTTCCTTATATATTTTTTTTCAAATCTGGCAACATTAACATTTTGAAATTAATGTGGAGTTTTAAATGAAAAAAGTTCGGTTTTCGAAAAAGTGGGGAAAAGAGAAGTACTTGTTATTAATGTAATGTATTTTTTAACGATATTTGGCAATTATTGAAATCATTGTTATTTGTTTCAACAATTTTTTTCAATTGTAAATCTTGAAAAGTTACAACTTTCTGAAATTAATAACGCAGTTAATGAATGCTGAGAGTTATATTTTTTCTGAAAGATGGTTTTCAATTATTTAAACAATTTTCATTTTTTAACAATTTTTTTAGTGTATGTCGTGAAATGTTACTAATTTCTGGAATTAATGATGCAGGTAATGAATGTTAGTGATATTTTTTGTGGAAGACTGTTTTCATTTATTTAATCAATTAATAATCATTACCTTGCTTCTTTTCTTAGGAAATGTGGAGAAAATTCTACTTTTTTCTATCCATTCAATTGTGTCATTAATTCCAGAAAATACTAACTTTTCACGATTTAGTGAAAAAAATTATACACATAGAAATTGTTTAAACAATTGCAAAATATGTTAAAAAATATTATTTTTTAGATCCATCAAATATATCATTTATCCCAAAAAGTTGTATAAACAATTGAAAAGGAGTTCGAAAGTACTTGGAAACTTGTCACTTACTGAATAAAAAAAAATCATGCTGAAAAAATTCAAAAAAAATATCATCTTTAGCATGAATTTTACATAAAACTGCCATTTTGAATTTTTGGGGGCATTTTCCGGTTCAAAATAAAATGTTATTGGGTAGAAATTATTTCTTGAACATTCCTTAAGAAGTGACTAAACATTAATTTAAAAAAAGTTAATAACAAGTACTTCTTTTTCCCATTTTTCCGAAAATCGAGCTTTTCCCATTGAAAACCCCATGTTAATTTGAAAAGAAAAAAAATAAAGAGCATTATTTTTCATTAACCTAGAAGCCAATATTAGACATTAAAATAAACTTATATTGCGCTTTTGTGAGTTTGTAAATAATTAAATGACTAATTCGCCTGGAAAGAAGAAAAATAAACTGGGAAATGACGGAAAATTTTAAATCATCCTCCGGGTAGACATCCTGATAATGACGATATGTTTTTATACATTTTTCATCCTGTGAATCTAGAGTCACAGGCTGAAGGTAAGTAAACTTCAGTCCTGGTATAGTGTATTTTATTTATTTTTGTTTATTTTTTTCACGTTTTCAGTATATTCTCAGTACAGTGGAAAGTCAGAATTCATAGTGCATGATTGTCCCACCAGGAGAAACATTACAGGATTTTCAGTTAAAATATGGACAGCATAGGTTTTCTGTAAAGCTTACTTTGAAGATATCAACTTGACCGATAAATTCAGTAAACGTTACAGAAAATGCTGTTCCTATTTCAAGGGAAAGTGAGAAACTTACATGTGGTGTTCCTTATGTTTACTTTCAACTTAATGGTAAAAAAAAATGAGAATTTCCCTCTTTTCATGTTGGCAATTTTTAATATGACCTTGCTTAATAAATATTATGACTGTAGTTACCGAGTGGATTAAAGATTAGAGATATGAAAGTTTCTCCTTATCGCTTCTCACGTCCCTTGTCACGCACGTTATTTTGCTCACGCGAATAATAATATATATAAACTTATATTCATGCACAGTACATACACATCATCTCATGCGATACAATCATGTTTGTTTTATATAATTTTCCATTAAAAAATAAAGAGGGAGCAGAATTAATAAGTCATCAAGTTTTCGGAATTATAAAAATCCAGGACCAGACACTAAACGTTCATTACTGCCTTTTATTTCATTTCCCAAATTTTCAATTCAACATCTCTCATTTCGACGCTTCCATTTCATACAGCTCTCCGTCTCGTTTAGTCGCTTTAGAGCTCCTCTTCTTCCTCCTCTTTCTCTTCCTTTTTTCCTTCTCCTCCTCCTCCTCATCCTCCTCCACGTTCTCCTCCTCATCCTCCTCCTCCTCGTTCTCCTCCTCCTCGTTCTCCTCCTCCTCCTAGTTCTCCTCCTCCTCGTTCTCCTCCTCATCCTCCTCGTTCTCCTCCTCCTCCTCCAGAGTTATACAGTGACTAAACGCGACGTGGAGCGGTATGGAATGGAGGCTTCGATTTCATATGGACCTCTTTGTTCTCTTTTTGTCTCTAAAGAGCCGGAAAGGAAGTAGTTGAAGGCTAATTTTGATTTGTAAGCTTTAAAGTGTTATGCTTTTGGTGCATCAAAGAATTCATAAGAAAGATTTAATTTCGTTCTCAATAAAAAATAATAGTTGTTGCGGAAAGAAAATGTTTACGGCAGAAAGCAGACAAGTATTGGCCTTAAAGTCGGATTTATTATTGCTTATTTGTGCAATTTTTCGTCCGTTTTCCAAAACATTCTTTCTTATTAATTCCTGTGCAAAAGATTTAATAAAGAAACGAGTCATGTTTCAATAAATAAATGAGGGATGCCTTTTAGCCTTTTGTAATTCATTTCTGGCAATGTATTCTTGGCACTGAATATTGATTTTCACAAGTACATAAGCGGTAATGAATTTTAAGGACTATTAAATTTTGTTCTTTTTAGTGTATCATGTTCATTCGCCACAGATCATTTCAAGTAGGTTAAGAAAAATCAAATGTTTTTTACAATATTATGATTTTCGGTTGATTGTTATTATCGAAGAGAGATTTTACCATTTCTGTTGATTCATTTTCTCATTATAGTTGATGCCTATTATTATTTTATGAAATTTTAAACCTCACATTTAAAGAGCACTACGAATGCATTTCATTGCCAAGCATGCCCTGTCTAGTTTTTTTTTAAAGGCATTTCTCATAGATTAGCAGTTTTCTTTACGTTGTTGTTGTATTATAGCAGGACCAGAATCCAGGGGCCAATGTTTTGACGAGTCAACCGCAAAGTGTTCGTAAGTTTTTACTAAGTATCACCACGCTTGTTTTTGCATCATTTTGATTTCTTCCTTCAAACACGATATAATATTATACATCATTCCTCCTTTTGCTTTCCTTAATAATGCAAATGCAAGCACATTTAGACTGATAGTCTTAACAAAAAGATTTATCTGAAAAAAATTAATATAACGGGAACAAATATGATTTATGCGGAAAAGTTTTGGAATTTTATCAAAAATACTTTAGAGTTTGTCATCTTTTTATCTGGGCATTTTAATTTTGGAATTAAGGGTTACAGGTGATAATTAAATAAAAAGAAAGTTTGTAAAGCACTAAAAACCAACTCTACACTTTTATGAAAAATCGGCAAATTTGTAGGCCTTGAAAAAAGTTTTTATCTCTATAGAAGTTCGAGTTTCAGTAAAAGCTGAATGTTTTTCACCAAGATTCATCAGAATTCATTGTCGGACCCTGAAAAATCACTACTTGACTGCCTTCCGCTTCGATTTTGGAAAATTTGAGCAAAAGTGTGAAAAATCGGCGAATTAGTGCGCTTTGAAAAATGTTTCCACCTCTATAATAGTTCGAGTTTCAGTAAAAGCTCAAAGTTTTTTACCAAGATTCATCAGAATTCGTTGTCAGATCCTGAAAAATCACTACTTGACTGTCTTCCGCTTCGATTTTGGAAAATTTGAGCAAAAGTGTGAAAAATCGGCGAATTAGTGCGCTTTGAAAAATGTTTCCA
>JAABKJ010008068.1:0-11543 GCA_011634705.1 Andricus grossulariae | reverse complement strand
CATGATTTCAGTTCATATTAGATTTTGAATAAAGAAGCATGAAATTTATGTTAACTTATTCCAAATTATCAAAAATTAAAAAAAATAAAATTGCCGGATTCAGTTTAAATGTGCCTATAAATTTGCGGGCATTTAGGGAAATTTTTGGTTATTCATGGTAATTTTACCGGTAAATGTGGTAACTTACCATAAATTACCAAAAATTTATTTGTAGAAATTTCCATGAATTTCCGGAAATGTTTAAAAATTTTCGGTAATTTATGGCAATTTATGGTAATTTCATCGGTAAATATGGTAACTTACCATAAATTACACTTTTTTCAATTTTCATAAATTTCCGGAAATTTATCGAAATTTTCTGTCATTTACGGTAATTTGATCAGTTATATATGGTAAGTTTCCATAAATAACCCAATACTCATTTAAAAATTTTTCGGAAATTTATGACAATTTTTGGTAATTTATGGTAATGTTACCGGTAAATATAGTAAATCGCCATAAGTTACCCAATATTCATTTTTTTAAATTTCCATAAATTCTTGCAAATTTTCGGAAATTTATGGTAATTTTACCGGTAAATATGGCAACTTACCATAAATTACACAATATTTATTTTTAAACAATTTCCATAAATAACACAATATTAATTTTTTTTTAATTTCGGAAATTTATGACAATTTTCGGTAATTTATGGTACTTTTACCGGTTATTATGGTAACTTACCATAAATGCCACAAAATTCATTTTTAAAAGTTTCCATAAATTTTCGGAAATTTAAGGTAATTTATGGTAATTTTACCAGTGAATATGGAAACTTACCATCGATTACAGAATATTTATTTTTTTATATTTCCATAAATTTCTGGAAATTTATGAAAATTTTCGGTCATTTACGGTAATTTTATCAGTTATATATGCTAAATTTTCCATAAATAACCCAACATTCATTTTTTTTAATTTTCGGACATTTTTGAAAATTTTCGGTAATTTATGGTAATTTTACCGGTTAATATGGTAACTTACCATAAATTACCCAACATTCATTTTTTTTTAATTCTGGATATTTATGAAAATTTTCCGTAATTTATGGTAATTTTAACGGTAAATATGGTAACTTGTCATAAATTACACAATATTTATTTTTAAAATTTTCCGAAAATTTATGACAATTTTCGGTCATTTACGGTAATTTCAGCAGTTATATATGGTAAGTTTCGGTAAATAACCGCAAAATTCTATTATCTGCAACCAAGATTTCCTCACAGTTTTTATGTTGGGTGGACTGATAATAATTGTAAAATGCGAGCTCATAGGACATAGCTAAATGTATAATTTTCATTATTCACCTCTCACATCACTTTTCAGTCCCTAGAGAGTAAAAAGTAGAGTTTGAGCCCCGCTTTATAGGCGTCGAAAAGGGCTGAAATCATGCATTTGTCATAAAAAAAAGTCATTTTTTCCCACTGTGTGGCGCTGCAAATCCTATAAGTGTGGAAACTATGAATCCTTTTCGAAAACGTTTTCCTTTTTCAAATGCAATTTTTGAAAGGACAAACTGGTTTACCTGGGTTTATGAGTAGATAGGATTGGGTGGCCAAGGGGCACCGAGGAGAAGGGAACAAAGCAAGCAGGTGTTCGGTGCTGAAATAATGCTTGCTTTTCCAAAACCTCTATTCTAGTCTAAACCGCTCTAAAGTAGATTTTAGATTTTTTTTTAAATTTGGGACTCGATTTTTCAAAGATGGGTGAGAGCAGATTTTTTATTTTTTTCGCTTATTTAATTTTTATGTTAAATAGCTATCAGTAATATTGTACAGAAGTTTAATATGACCTGTTGATCTAATATTCTTGTTAGTAATTTATTTGCCTAGTATTTGTATTAACATTTCTTTCTTTTTGCAGTTGCTTCCTCATAAAGATTATCTTTTTAGTTGTAAGTTTTATTATATATTTGAAAGTGCAACAATTTCGTTAGAAAGTCATCTATTTTACTTGAAAATTCGACTGTTTTGTTGTAAATTCGTCTTTTTGTGTTGAAAATACAACTATTTTTTTGAAAATTTGTATTTTTAATTTGAAAGTTTAATATATCTTAACAGAAAATGCATAGTTCTTGGATAAAAATGCAACTGCTTGGTTAAAAATTAAACAATTTTGTTAAAGTCATCCTTTTTGGTTGAAAATTCAACTGTTTTGTTGAAAATTCATACTTTGGTGTTGAAAAGTCGAACTAAAATCTTTTTTTTTAATGAAAATTCAACTATTTTTTGTTGTTGACAATTTGTGTTTTTAGTTTTAAAATTTGTCTATTTTATTAGATATAGCATCTTTCTTACATGAAAATGCACTGTTTGCTTAAAAATTGAACAATTTTCTGCAATTCATCCTTTTTGGTTAAAAATTCAACTGTTTTGTTGAAAATTCAACTATTTCGTAGAAAATTTACTTTTTGTTTAAAATTCATATTTTGGTGTTGAAAAGTAAAACTTTATTCTTTCTTGGATGAAAATTCAACTTTCTTTTGAAAATTTTATCTTTGTAGTTTAAAAATTCGTCTATATTAATAGAAATTACATCCTAATTGGATAAAAATGCAACTGTTCGGTTGAAAATTAAACAATTATTTAAAAAAGTCATCCTTTTACGTTGAAAATTCAACTATTTCATAGCAAGTTGACTTTTTGTTAAAAACTTACATTTTGGTATTAAAAAATCAACTGAAATCCTTTTTTGATGAAAATTTAACTATTTTTTTTAAATAAATAAAATAAAATAAACTGTTTTGTTAAAAATTAAACAACTTTGTTACAGTCATCCTTTTTGGTTGAAAACTCAACTGTTTTGTTCAAAATTCAACTATTTCATAGAAAATTTACTTTTTGTTTAAAATTCATATTTATTTCCTAATATATTTTTTTAAACTCATTTTTCTTTCCTCGAAAATTGATCCTTTTAGTTGAAAATTCAACGATGTGTTTGTAAATTGACTTTTTTTTTAAGTAAATTATTCTTCTTTTTTGTAAATTTACTTATTTTGGTTAAAAATTGATTTCTTTGGCTGAACATTTAACTACTTCATTAAAAAAAATTTTTTTTTTTGTTGAAAATTAATTTTTTAGTTGAAAACTCGACTGTTTGGTAGAAAATTGATATTCTTGTTATAAATTCATCTTTTTGGTTGAAAATTCATTATTTTTAGTTGAAAATGTAAGTATCTCGTTCAAACCTCCTTTTTCTTGGTTCAAAATTATTTAAAAAATTTTCATTTCATTGTTGGTTACACATTTTTGTTTAGTTGGAAATTCATTTCTTTTGATTAAAATTTTACTATTTTATTTTGAAAATTTTTGGTTGAAAATTGATTTTCGAACTAAAAAATTGAGTATTTTATTTAAAATTCATCTTTTTGTTTAAATTAAACGTTTTTTGATTTAATATTAAAATTTGCTTTGGTTGGAATATCAACTATTCATTTTGTCGTTGCAATTAATCTTTTTTGATTCAAAGTTATACTACTTTTACCTTTTACCTTTTTTGGTTTGAACTTCAAATATTTAGTTGGAAATTTATATATTTTGTTGAAAACTTGTCTTTCCAGTAGAAACTTAATCTTCCTGTTTGGAAACTCTTCATTTTGGTTGAAAATTGAAACATTTATTTTATTAGTTGAAAATTATACAATACAATATTGTTTTTTTGTTGTTGTAAAATTCAGAACTACGCAAGAAAAAGTGACCAGTAATTAAAACATTAAATTTTTTCTCTTCAAACTGAATGTTTTACTCTATTACTTTATTTTACGAAACATAAACTTTTATTTTTTGTTTAAAGCAATTTTTTGTTCAATTTTTACTTGAATAAGGTAGACTTTTCGTGAGTTTCATGCGAGCTAAATAACAATTTATTGTGATCAGGAATTTTTTGTTGTTATCAAATCGAATTTTCTCATTTTTCTCCGAAGCAACGCCAGATACGAAAAAATGTTTGAAAGTCTAAAAAATGTTATATAATAAATACCTCTTGCTTTTTGGCGATATCTTGCATCATTTATGAGAAAGATTAAAAAATGACATTTTTACCAAAAAATTCTTCCGCCTTAAAGAATTATTTAGCTCCCATAAAGCTGATAGGATACCTTTCTTTCTATTAGCAGAAACTTTTAAAAAATATTAGAAAAAATAAAAAAGTTGGTATTTTCCAGACAATATTCTTTTCTTGTTTTCAAATTTTGAGGAAAAGAAATAAGAAAGATTTCTTGGAAAACCCCACCTTTTTTTATTCTTTTTTCAATCGCTACCGAGGCCCGATTTTTATAAACTGTTAAATTATAACTTCAAAATTCTGGGTCGATTTACTCGGAATTGGTGCACTTTTTTAGATCAAAAAGTTTTTACCTCTATTCAGAAACTTAACATCTCGGAAGCAAGTTTTTATTTCTTATTTAAACTAAAAATTACATTTTTATCGTAATTCGCAGCTGAGTCATTTCCGTATTGTGGTCAGTGTGACTGAAATTTTCAGCTGACACATCTATTTCCTCGAAAATGACTAACTGTTTCTAGTCAAATTTTTTTGGTCTTAAATCAGCAACACTTCATCTCGGAAATGGACTTCTGTCTTATCTTTAAATGGTGATTTCGATTTTACAGAATGATTTTTCGCTCTCCTGAAAAATGCTGATTTTCTTTGTTATCTAGTTCTGTACTGCCACCCTTCAATTCACCAGTTAAAATTTTAATTTTAGAAAAATATATATTTGAATTTTTTGAAACCCTTGTACCTTCGATAGGTTATTTTTTCTTTTGCTTGAAAATTTACCTTTTTCAGTTAAAAATTCATCTTTTTGGATGGAAAATTCTTTTTGTTTGAAAATTCATTTTGTTGGTTGAAAATTCATTTTGTTTTTGTTGATTACCCAACTATTTTGATGAAAATGATTTTTTTTTGTTTGAAAATTAATTAAATAAAAATTTTAATATTCGATTTTTGGTTAAAAAATTATCCTTTTTAGTTGATAAATAAACTGTTTGTTTGAAAATTCATGTATTTTATTGAAAATTCGTCTCTTTTCCTTGAAAATTAATCATTTTGGTTAAAAATTCGCCTTTCCGTTGAAAAATTATTTCTTTGGCTGAAAATTTTACTATTTTTTTTTAAATTCGTTTTTCATTTGCTTGAAAATTTATCTTTTTCAAATGAAAATTCATCTATTTTGGTTAAAAATTCATTTCTCTGGTTGAAAATGTAACTATTTTTATGACATTTTTTTTGGTGTAAAAAATTAATTATATAAACTGAAAACTAAAGTATATACTGAAATTTTCAGTTAAAAAATGTTTATTTTTTAGTTAAAAATTCATTTCTTCAGTTAAAAATTAAACCATTTTATTCAAACTCCTTTTTTTGGCTCAAATTTTTTTTTCACTAAAAATTAAACTATTCTATTTTTGGCTAAAAATTGATCTTTTTTAGTTGAAAATTCAACTACATGATCGAAAATCCATGTATTTTGTTTGAAATTCGTCTTTTTGGTAGAATATTATTCATTTTGTTTGAAAATGGTTCCAAATTGAACGATTTTTTTGAAAATTCTTCTTTATTTAATAATTTTATTAACTGCACATTTAACTGTTTTATTTTTTGAAATTTATGTGTTTAGTTAAAAAATGATTTTTTTTTCGTCGAAAATGGAACTATTTTCATGAAACTTCTTTTTTTTCAAATTTAACTTTTTAATTAAAAATAAAACTATTCCACTGTTCAGTTAAAATTTATCTCATTTAGTGCAAAATGTAACTATATGGTTAAAAATTCGTCTTTTTTGGTAATATATTATATGATTGGAAATTCCTCTTTTTGTTTAAAAATTTATTTGTTTGGTTGAATATTTAAATATTTGTTGAAACTTTGCTTTTTTTATTGAAAATTTAACTATGTGGTTGAATATTCATATATTTTGTTGGAAATTCGTATTTTTTTGGTAGAATACTATTCCTCTTGTTTGTAAATTCATTTCTTTGGTTGAAAATTTAACTATTTTGTTGAAAACTCGATTTTGTTTGGTTGAAAATTAATCTTTTTAGTTGCAAATTTAACCGTTCCATTTTTTGTTAAAAATTTATCTTTTTAGTTGAAAATTCATTTCATTCGTTGAAAATTTAAACTATTTTGTTGAAAATTAAATTTTTTATCTGAAGACTTAACTTTTTCAATTTTTGGTTGCAATTTTTTTTTAGTTAAAAATTCATTCCTACAGTTGAAAATTTAACAATTTTGTTGAAAAAGCGTTTTCTTGTTACTTGAAAACTTTCCCTTTTTAGTTGAAAATTGAACTATGTGATTGAAAATTCATCGTGGTTGGTAGACAAAAATGGAATAATTACATTTTCAGTTAAAAAATTTAATTTAAAATTAAAAAAAAAACGAATTTTCAGTAAAATAGGTAGATTGTGCACCAAATAGTTCTTTTCCGAACTAAAATAGATCAATTTTTAATCAAATAGTTTTATTTTCAACTGAAAAAATATAAATTGTCAACCAGAAATTGAACAGGTATATTTGCAGTTACAAAAGAATTATTAGAAAAACAAGAATTTTCAACAAAATAGCTATATTTTCTACCAAAGTGATAAATTCTTAAATGAAATGAGCAATTTTCAACTAAAATATATCAATTTTAAACCACAAAGATGAATTTTCAACCAGGAAGATTTATTTTCTACCAAAAAATACGAATTTCAACTAAAAAATATCAATTTTCAACAAAAACTGGAATATTTAAATTACAAAAATTAATTTTTCAAAAGACAAAAAACTAATTTTTAATAAAGTGGTTGAATCATCAACCAAAACATATTAATTTTCAACCAAACAGTTGTATTTATAACCAAAAATGATTAATTTTTAACAAATGAGCGGAATTTTTAAACCAGAAAGGTTTTACAGTCAAAAAATACTGTTGAATTTTTAAGTCCGAAAAAACAAATTTTCTGCTAAACAGTTCAATTTTTTAAACGAAAATATGAATTTTTAATAAAAGAGTTAATTTTCAAACAAATGGTTGAATTTTAATCCCACAAAGACGATTTTTAGTTGAATTCTCAACTAAAAATAAAGTAGTAGACTTTTCAATAATAAATAAATAATGGGTTCTATTAATTCAGTTCGCATTTAAGTGAGAAAATGTGGAAAAGGAGAAAAGAGGAGAATAGGGAAAAGACTGTGAAGCCTGCGATAATTAAATAAGAGTTTTGATGAATTATATACTAAAGAATAATAATTTGAATAAAAATTAAAGGTTTTTCACTATTTGGAGTATACCTTGTTTCGTGTCAGTTCTTTTCTTATATTATCATTATTCATATAGTTAAGTTTCACTTTTCACAAAGAATATAAATAATTTTTTTTTTTGCAATAATTACTAATTGAATCAGTATATTTTTACCAATCGTCAGTGACTGTATTCTAGCTACAGAAATTAGTAGAATTTAACTGATAATCAATTATATTTTACTTAATTAAATTTAGAGCGTCCAAAAGGAGACAAATTGGACCACCATTCTCAAAAAAAAAAAAAAATCAAATTAAAATCCCACCTTAAAACGAGTATCCGGTAAAGCCTGGTGACATCAATGAGAGGTTAGTCGTGACCGTCATTTAACGATCTCCCAGCCACTTTTCCTCAACAATTGCACTCAAAAATTCATAAAAGCACCACACTCGCTACCTTCAGTACCAACAAATTTTGGAACCACTTGAACCTCGTAACTACTACGATCACAATTATAAAAGTCCTACCTTAAAACACCGCTTTAAATAAATGTCAAATTCCGGAAATGAAATAAAAAGAAAACTTTGAATTAAAGGGCACCGATGCCAAACGATAATCACTGTCTTCGGTACGGGAGGACGTTTCCGGATCCGTGTTCGGGTCGAACTGAAAGTAGCCCCCCATGATCCAATGGTAGCCCCCATAGATTGGGTTTTAGAAGTTGGCTGAGAACTGAGAGTAGGCCCCGCCCCCAAAAGTTGGTAGTAAGTAGTGAGAAAACATTTTTAATATACATTTAATATACGTTTGTATAATAAATCTAAAATATTCATTAAGAGGCTCTGCATTAAACTTCATATACATGTATATTAGGGTGGTTCATATTTATACTTGGTGGATTTTTTGTCTTCGAATTTCTCTGCTCTCACCCCCCAGTTTTGTTCGAATGCAAAAAAAAAACCCAAATTCGAGCAAAATCGGTTGATATTTAGGGGTGGCGCAAAGACCATAAGTGTTTTCCCTTTGATTTAATATGGGAAAAAGTCAGCTTTTTCTAAATCTAATATTTAAACGCGATAATATTTTACAAATAATTCCGTGTTTCAGTGTATTGTTCAGAATTTGTCAGAGAATAAGAATCAAGCATAAATTTTGATGTTGAATAATTTTAAGCCACTCTTATGGGTACCCAAAGGAAACCCCATAAGTGACAAATTTGAATTTTACGTAATATTGCGGTTTATTGACGCTTTTTAAAAGTTAAAAATAAATAAATAATCATCAATCGATCATTTAAGAATACCCAGTCATTTGTTAACTAATAGTCAATTGTTTAAACAATTTTAATTTGTTTAAATATTTGTTTTTTTTCAGTTAACTCGCTGAATGAACGTATTTTCTAGACTTAATGAGTTATTAATTTATAAAAACAATGAAATAATTCATTTAAATGATTTTACAATTATTTAAATGAAACGTATTTGTTCAAGTATATATTTTACCTGAAAAAAAGCAGGAGAAACGTTTTATCTCAATGAATTTTCGACAGATTTTAATATTGTAGGTACTAATTTTTTTATTATAAACACTCGTAGATGTTTAAACAAATTAAAAAATTTTTAACTATTTTTTTTTTTTAATATTTTATTTTTGCTATTTTTTGAAAGATTGAAATATTTTTATGTTCTACTTTGCTTTTTAAGAATACTCTTAAATGTTTAAACAAATTAATATTGTTTAAAGAATAGAATATTAGTTAACAAATGACTGGGTATTCTTCAAGTACTGATTAATGATTTTTTTACCTATTAAAAACCGTCAATAAACCGCAATATTACGTAAAATTCGCTAATTTGTCACTTATGGGGTTTTTTTGGGGACCCATAAGAGTGGCTTAAAATTATATAACCTGAAAATTTATGATTGATTCTTATTCTCTGAATAATTCTGAGCAATATACTGAAACACGGAATTATTTGTAACATGTTATCGCGTTTAAATATTAGATTTACAAAAAGCTTCGAAAAGTGAAAAATAAGGGCCACCCTTAGGGGTCGTCCATAAACTACGTAGCCTGTTTTTCTTTTGTTTATAACGTTGTGTCCTTTATCACTTAACGGCAATTTTCATTTCGTCTTTATTCAAACAAAATAAGAACAGGCTACGTAGTTTATGGACGCTCCCTTATGTATACTGATCAACGCTTAGAAAAGTCAGGTAATTTCAAAAGCGGCGGAGCCTTTTTTTTAGATGGGACACGAGCATACACTTATGATATTAAATGGCACAATTTTTACATAGTATAATAATATTATACTATGTACACATTTTTCACATCAATAATAAATAATAAATAGAAAATG
Organism: Andricus grossulariae; assembly: GCA_011634705.1. Classification (NCBI taxonomy): domain Eukaryota; kingdom Metazoa; phylum Arthropoda; class Insecta; order Hymenoptera; family Cynipidae; genus Andricus; species Andricus grossulariae. The sequence continues at coordinate 1,910 of JAABKJ010008068.1, read as the reverse complement.
AATTGTAAATGATAAATAATAATACAAAGATTTCAATAACTTTCAAAAGATTTCACAAATATTACCAAATATTTAAAAAATATTTCAAATATTTCGCAAAGATTTCCAAAGATTTCAAAAAGATTTCACAAAGATTTCACGAAGATTTCAATGATTTCACAAAGATTAAAAAAATTGCGTAAAAATTTCAGGTAGATTTCAAAGATTCCACAAAGATTTTAATAATTTTCCAAAGATTTCGCAAAAATGTTGAAGGTTTCGCAAAGATTTCCGATAGATTTAAAAGCTTTCAAAAAGAATTCGGATAGATTGAGAAAATTTCATAAAGACTTCAATTATTTCACAAATATTTCCGATAGATTTCAAAGATTGGACAAAGATTCAATAATTTCCCAAAGATTTCACAAGGATTTTAAATATTTCGCAAAGATCTCAAATATTTAGCACGGATTTCGGATAAATTTATAAGAATTTATAAAGACTTCAATGATTGTTCAAAGAGTTCACAAATTTCTTAAATATTATAAAAAATCACAAAAGTATTTAAAATATTTCGCAAAGTTTTCCCAATATTTCACAAAAATTTGAACGATTTCCCAAAGATTTCAAAAATTACACAAATATTTCGCAAAGATTTCAGATATGTTTCACAGAGTGCACAAAGATTGCAATGATTTCGCAAACATTTTAATAATTTCCCAAAGATTTTAAATATTTCACAAAGATTTCGGATGGATTTCATTGAGTGCACTAAGAATTCAATGATTTCCCGAAAATTTCACAAAGATTTCAACGATTTCCCAAAGATTTTAAATATTTCGCGAAGATTTTGGATAGATTAAAAAGATTTCACAAAGACCTAAATGATTTCCCAAAGATTTCACAAAGATTTCAATAATATCACAAATATAATCAGATATTTCAAAAATAATTTAAATATTTCGCAAAGATTTCAAACAGGTTTTACAAAGGTTTTAATGATTTCCCAAATATTTCAAAAATTTCACAAATATTTCGCAAAGACTTCGGATAGATTTCACAGAGTTCATAAAGATTGCAATGATTTCGCAAAGATTTCAATAATTTCCAAAACATTTTAAATATTTCACAAAGATTTCGGATAGATTTCGATTGATTGCGCAAAGAATTCAATGATTTCTCAAAAATTTCAGAAAGATTTCAATGATTTCCCAAAGATTTGAAATATTTCACGAAGATTTCGGATAGATTAAGAAAATTTCGCAAAGATTTCAATAATATCACAAATACAATCATATATTCCAAATTTTTTTTGAATATTTCGCAAGGTTTTCTAAATATCTCAGAAAGGTTTCAAAAAGATTGTAATGATTTCTCAAAGATTTCACAAAGATTTCAAATATTTCGCAAAGATTTGAGATGGATATCAAAGAGTGCACAAAGATTTCAATGATTTCCTAAAGATTTCATGAAGATTTTAAAGATTTCGGAACAATTGAAAAGATTTCACACAGTCTTCGAAAATTTCAATAAGGATCCCGCACCAAATACATGGTAAAGAAGGTCCCAATGGAATTTTCAAAGATTTTGCTATTTTTTAGTTTATGCTCTCCTGATAAAAGAATCCTCATAGAAAAAAAGTCAAATTATGAACGGTTTTTGCGCTACGACTATTTAAAAGTCAGAGAGTGGGGTATGGTGCCTCGCCTTGACTTGAATGCCCTATAAATTATGATTAAAATGTGATTTTTATGTGTCTATTTTTTAAGGTGAAGCTTACATTACAAGGGACCATATGTTATTACTCCGAACCGCTTTTTAATGACGTCATTATTTGATATTTCATTAATTGGAGGATGTTGCTTTTCAGTCAGCGTACCCCATACACTGGGGTACGGAGACCGTCATATCACTGCCGTTTATTTAAACAA
>JAABKJ010008067.1:0-11543 GCA_011634705.1 Andricus grossulariae | reverse complement strand
GTCAAATAAACTGCATTCATGTCAATTACAAATTAAAAACATTCTCATTTGAATGGGGTCAATACATGTGTGATATGAAATTCAAAGGTTAGACCATGATTAACGACATTACAAATATTTGAGGATATTACTGTTTCAAATTTTGCCAGCATTATCTTTGATCCTTTTGCTTTTAATCCGCAAACATGTGCTTAAAGAAATATTTTTATATTATTTTGTAGTGTGCGACCGATTACAGAATTTCCTTATGTGATACCCAAAATAACTGAAGTCTACACATTTTACAGAACTACACATTCGTAAACATTAATAGAACATCCACTGGTTCTGATGATATGTTTTTTCTCTCTCCCTTCTTACCATTTATAACAATATTAATGCAAACTAACAAAAGTGGAATCTGATGTGAACTTTCCAGAGATATTTAAAAATTATCTATTTTAAAGTGTTGTAATTTGTATGTACAACTATCCTTGAACTATTGACAGATTTTCGTATTTCACAATGGGGGAAAAAACAAATAAAAAACATAACATTAACCCCAAATCTGATATTTATTCATCCTGAAATCATTTGTAATTACAAATAACACAAATCTAGTTTTTTAAGAGAATCAACGGAAAATAAAGAAAAATATAGTATATCTTCCTTCATTCCTTAAAGAAATGCAATGAAAGAAGCTTTTATGTAGGAAAAACTCTATTTTAAAGACCAGATGAAACAATCACAATTTTAGTTTCCTGAAACCATCTCAGTTTTCTTTAACATAATTACTCGTATTTAAAGCAATAACTATTGGCAGTAGTCTTTTGCTACATCACTATAATATATCACTTTATATTACATTTTCCCGTACTGAACATGCATAATTAGTTTAAAAGGACTTTCATATCAGCCACTATTTCAAAATAAAATATTCGAAATTAAATAAACCAGAATTTAAAGCCTCAAAAATGAGACAATCCTTAAATGAGAATTACTTGGAATTTTAGTTTCTCAAACAAAATTTCAGTACTAATTGTTCAATGAACCTGAAAATTTAGAATTGTATTCGTTTTAAATTAAAAATTAAAAACTCAAAACAGTAAATAATAAATGAGAGCCGGTTCTAGTTTAGAAGATATTCACGTTTTTGTAACTCAGGGTCAAAATGATTGGTTTTGGGTTTGAGTGGGGGATAATACTAATTCTTATACCTATAATCTCTTGTCACTACACTCATGTCTTGAAAGCAACTGAAAGTGGATATATTTTATGTTGGAAGAAAAAGCATGACACGTGCGCTTATCCTTATAGCACTCCCCACGTGAAAAAATTCAACGGAAAGCGTTCTACGTAAATTCCATGAGGAAATTCCACATGTAAATTCCATACGAAGATTCTACAAACATTTCTACAAACTAATTTTGGACCAAGTTTGACTTCAGGTGATGAGCAGCGCTCTCGAAAATCACACTCTGGAGATCACACCCTTTTACCAGGTATGCGAACAACATCTTCTTCGAGAAAATTATGCTACCCAAGTCAAAACCTTGCACCAACTGTGGGTTCCTCGAGGACACGAGTTTCAAACAATGGCCCACGTGTGAAAAACACATCTTCTCCGGCGAAATCTGGATTTTACGGTACTTTAGGGTACATGGAGTAAGTTCCTCAAAGACACGAGATTGAATCCATGCCCCAGGAGTGAAAAACACATCATCTCCAGGAAAGTCTGCGTTTCACATTACTTTAGAGTGTTTATAGGGGTTCCTGGAGGTCACGAAATCCAGCCAATGCTCCAGGTGTAAAAAACACACCTTTTTCGGGTAAGTCTGCTTTTTACTGTACTTCAGAGTGCCTGGAGTAGGTTCCTTAAGGAAACGAGATTGATCCAATGCCCCAGGTATGAAAAACGCATTTTTTTCGGGAAAATCTGGTACAATCTCATGTCCTCGAGGAACTTATATCAGGGACCCTAAACTACTCTAAAAACCATCCTTCCCTGAAAAAGATTTGCTTTTCACACCCGGGGCATTAGTTCAATCCCGTGTCCTCAAGGAACACACTATAGGCACCCTAAAGTACTGTAAAATCCAGACCTCCCTGAACATGTGATTTTTTACACCTAGTGTATTGTTTCAATCTCGCGTCCTTAAAAGACCCACTCCAGGGAACCTGAAGTACTGCAACAATCAAACTCCCCCGAAGAAGATATGTTTTTTGCACCTGGGTCAATGATTCAATCTCGTGTCTTCGAGAAAATTACTCCAGGGACCCTAAAGTACTGTGAAACCCAGACTTCCCCGGAGAAGATGTGTTTTGCATACCTTGGGAATCAGTTCAATCTAGGGTCTTCGAGGAACCCACTCCAGGGACCCTAAAGTACTGCAAAAATCAGACTCCCCCAAAGAAGATTTGTTTTTTGCACCTATGGCCTTGTCAATCTCGTGTCTTCGAGGAACTTACTCCAGGGACCCTAAAGAACTGTAAAAACCAGACATCCCCGGAGAAGACGTGTTTTTTACACCTGGGGCATTGGTACAATCTCGTGTCCTCGAGGAACCCGGTCCAGAGACCCTGCAGTACTGCAAAAATCAGACTCCCCCGAAGAAGATTTGTTTTTAGCACATGGGGCATTGATTCAATCTCGTGTCCCCGAGGAACTTACTCCAGGGACCCTAATGTAAGGTAAAAACTCGACTTTCCCGAAGAAGTTTTGTCTTTTCGCACTCGGGGCATTGATTTAATTTCGTGTCTTCGAGGAACTTACTCCAGGGACCCTAATGTACAGTAAAACCCAGACTTCCCCGAAGAAGATGTGTTTTTTCACACCTGGGGCATCAATTCAATCTCATGTCTTAGAGGAACCCGCTCCAGAGACACAAAAGCACTGCAAAAATCAGACTCCCACGAAGAAGATTTATCTTTTCGCACCTGGGGCATTGATTCAATCTCGCGTCTTCGAGGAACCCGCTCCAGGAACCCTAAAGTACTGCAAAAATCAGACTCCCCCGAAGAAGTTTTCTTTTCGCACCACGGGCATTGATTTAATCTCGTGTCTTCGAGAAACTTACTCCAGGGAGCCTAATGTACTGTGAAATCCAGACTTTCCCGAAGAAGATGTGTTTTTTCACACCTGGTGCATCAATTTAATCTCGTGTCTTCGAGGAACTCGCTCCAGGGACCCTAAAGTACTGAAAAATTCAGACTCTCCCGTAGAAGATTTGTCTTTTCGCACCTGGGGCATTGATTCAATCTCGTGTCTTCGAGGAACATACTCCAGGGGACCTAATGTACTGTTAAACCCAGACTTCCCCGAAGAAGATGTGTTTTTTTCACACCTGGCGAATTAATTCAATCTCGTGTCTTCGAGGAACCCGCTCCAGGGACCCTGAAGTACTGCAAAATTCAGACTCCCCCGAAGAAGATTTGTCTTTTCGCACCTGGGGCATTGTTTTAATCTCGTGTCATCGAGGAACTTACTCCAGGGACCCTACTGTACTGTAAAACCCAGACTTCCCGGAAGAATATGTGTTTTTTCACACCTGGTGCATCAATTTAATCTCGTGACTTCAAGGAACCCGCTCCAGAGACCCTAAAGTACTGAAAAATTCAGACTCTCCCGAAGAAGATTTGCCTTTTGGCACCTGGGGCATTAATTCAATCTCGCGTCTTCGAGGAACCCGCTCCAAGACACTGTAGTGCTGCAAAAATCAGACTCCCCCCAAGAAGATTTATCTTTTCGCACCTGGGGCATTGATTCAATCTCGTGTCTTCGAGAAACTTACTCCAGGGACCCTAATGTACTGTAAAACCCAGATTTTCTCGAAGAAGATGTGTTTTTTCACACATGGGGCATTAATTCAATCTCGTGTCTTCGATAAACTTACTCCAGGGACCCTAATGTACTGTAAAACCCAGATTTCCTCGAAGAAGATGTGTTTTTTCACACCTGGGGAATTAATTCAATCTCGTGTCTTCGAGGAACCCGCACCAGGAACCCTGTAGTGCTGCAAAAATCAGACACCCCCGAAGAAGTTTTTTCTTTTCGCACCTGGGGCATTGATTTAATCTCGTATTTTCGAGGAACTTACCCCAGGGACCCTAATGTACTGTAAAACCCAGACTACCCCGAAGAAAATGTGTTTTTTCATACCTGGGGCATTAATTCAATCTCGTGTCATCGAGTAACCCGCTCCAGGGACCCTAAAGTACTGCAAAATTCAGCTTCCCCCGAAGAAGATTTGTCTTTTCGCACCTGGGGCATTGATTCAATCTCGTGTCTTCGAGGAACTTACTTCAGGGACTCCAAAGTACTGTAAAAACCAGATTTCCCCGGAGAAGGTGTGTTTTTTACACCTGAAGCATTGGTACAATATCGTATCCTCTAGGAACCCGGTCCAGGGACCCTAAAGTACTGCAAAAATCAGACTCCCCCCTAGAAGATTTGTCTTTTCGCACTTGGGGCATTGATTTAATTTCGTGTCTTCGAGGAACATACTCCAGGGACCCTGATGTACAGTAAAACCCAGACTTCCCCGAATAAGATGTGTTGTTTCACACCGGGGGCATTGATTTAATCTCGTGTCTTCGTGGAACACGATCCAGGGACCCTGCAGTACTGCAAAAATCAGACTCCCCCGAAGAAGATTTGTCTTTTCGCACCTGGTGCATTGATATAATCTCATGTCTTCGAAGAACTTACTCAAGGGACCCTAATGTACTCTAAAATCCAGACTTCCCAAAGATGATGTCTTTTTTCATACCTGGTGCATTCATTCAATCTCGTGTCTTCGAGGAAACCGCTCCAAGGACCCTTAAGTACTGCAAAAATCAGACTTCCCCCAAGAAGATTTGTCTTTTCGCAACTGGGGCATTGATCCAATCTCGTGTCATCGAGGAACTCACTCCAGGGACCCTAATGTAAGGTAAAAACTCGACTTTCCAGAAGAAGATTTGTCTTTTCGCGCCTGGGGCACTGATTTAATTTCGTGTCTTCCAGGAACTTACTCATGGGACCCTAATGTATTGCAAACCCCGGAATTCCCCGGAGAAGATGTGTTTCTTCACACCTAGTGCATTAATTCAATCTCGTGTCTTCGAGGAACCCGCCCCAGGGACCCTAAAGTACTGCAAAAATCAGACTCCCCCGAAGAAGTTTTGTCTTTTCGCACTTGGGCCTTGATTTAATCTCGTGTCTTCGAGAAACTTACTCCAGGGACCCTAGTGTACTGTCAAATACAGACTTTCCCGAAGAAGATGTGTTTTTTAATACCTGGGGAACTAATTCAATCTCGTGTCTTCGAGGAACTTACTCCAGGGACCCTGAAGTACTGTAAAAATAAGACTTCCCCGGAGAAGGTGTGTTTTTTACACCTGGGGCATTGGTACAATCTCGTGTCTTCGAGGAACTTACTTCAGGGACCCTAAAGTACTGTAAAAACCAGACTTCCCCGGAGAATGTATTTTTTATACCTGGGCCATTAATTCAATCTCGTGTCTTCGAGGAACTTGCTCCAGGGACCCTAAAGTACTGCAAAATTCAGACTCACCCGAAAAAGATTTATCTTTTCGCACCTGGGGTATTGATTCAATCTCGTGTCTTCAAGGAACATACTCCAGGGGACCTAATGAACTGTTAAACCCAGACTTCCCCGAAGAAGATGTGTTTTTGCACACCTGGGGCATTAATTCAATCTCGTGACTTCGAGTAAACCGCTCCAGGGACCCTAAAGCACTGCAAAAATCAGACTCCCCCGAATAAGATTTGTCTTTTCGCAGCTGGGGCATTGATTCAATCTCGTGTCTTCGAGGAACATACTCCAGGGGGCCTAATGTACTGTGAAACCCAGACTTCCCCGGAGAAGATGTGTATTGCATACCTTGGGAATCAGTTCAATCTCGGGTCTTCGAGGAACCCACTCCAGGGACCCTAAAGTACTGCAAAAATCAGACTCCCCCAAAGAAGATTTGTTTTTTGCACCTATGGCCTTGTCAATCTCGTGTCTTCGAGGAACTTACTCCAGGGACCCTAAAGAACTGTAAAAACCAGACATCCCCGGAGAAGACGTGTTTTTTACACCTGGGGCATTGGTACAATCTCGTGTCCTCGAGGAACCCGGTCCAGAGACCCTGCAGTACTGCAAAAATCAGACTCCCCCGAAGAAGATTTGTTTTTAGCACATGGGGCATTGATTCAATCTCGTGTCCCCGAGGAACTTACTCCAGGGACCCTAATGTAAGGTAAAAACTCGACTTTCCCGAAGAAGTTTTGTCTTTTCGCACTCGGGGCATTGATTTAATTTCGTGTCTTCGAGGAACTTACTCCAGGGACCCTAATGTACAGTAAAACCCAGACTTCCCCGAAGAAGATGTGTTTTTTCACACCTGGGGCATCAATTCAATCTCATGTCTTAGAGGAACCCGCTCCAGAGACACAAAAGCACTGCAAAAATCAGACTCCCACGAAGAAGATTTATCTTTTCGCACCTGGGGCATTGATTCAATCTCGCGTCTTCGAGGAACCCGCTCCAGGAACCCTAAAGTACTGCAAAAATCAGACTCCCCCGAAGAAGTTTTCTTTTCGCACCACGGGCATTGATTTAATCTCGTGTCTTCGAGAAACTTACTCCAGGGAGCCTAATGTACTGTGAAATCCAGACTTTCCCGAAGAAGATGTGTTTTTTCACACCTGGTGCATCAATTTAATCTCGTGTCTTCGAGGAACTCGCTCCAGGGACCCTAAAGTACTGAAAAATTCAGACTCTCCCGTAGAAGATTTGTCTTTTCGCACCTGGGGCATTGATTCAATCTCGTGTCTTCGAGGAACATACTCCAGGGGACCTAATGTACTGTTAAACCCAGACTTCCCCGAAGAAGATGTGTTTTTTTCACACCTGGCGAATTAATTCAATCTCGTGTCTTCGAGGAACCCGCTCCAGGGACCCTGAAGTACTGCAAAATTCAGACTCCCCCGAAGAAGATTTGTCTTTTCGCACCTGGGGCATTGTTTTAATCTCGTGTCATCGAGGAACTTACTCCAGGGACCCTACTGTACTGTAAAACCCAGACTTCCCGGAAGAATATGTGTTTTTTCACACCTGGTGCATCAATTTAATCTCGTGACTTCAAGGAACCCGCTCCAGAGACCCTAAAGTACTGAAAAATTCAGACTCTCCCGAAGAAGATTTGCCTTTTGGCACCTGGGGCATTAATTCAATCTCGCGTCTTCGAGGAACCCGCTCCAAGACACTGTAGTGCTGCAAAAATCAGACTCCCCCCAAGAAGATTTATCTTTTCGCACCTGGGGCATTGATTCAATCTCGTGTCTTCGAGAAACTTACTCCAGGGACCCTAATGTACTGTAAAACCCAGATTTTCTCGAAGAAGATGTGTTTTTTCACACATGGGGCATTAATTCAATCTCGTGTCTTCGATAAACTTACTCCAGGGACCCTAATGTACTGTAAAACCCAGATTTCCTCGAAGAAGATGTGTTTTTTCACACCTGGGGAATTAATTCAATCTCGTGTCTTCGAGGAACCCGCACCAGGAACCCTGTAGTGCTGCAAAAATCAGACACCCCCGAAGAAGTTTTTTCTTTTCGCACCTGGGGCATTGATTTAATCTCGTATTTTCGAGGAACTTACCCCAGGGACCCTAATGTACTGTAAAACCCAGACTACCCCGAAGAAAATGTGTTTTTTCATACCTGGGGCATTAATTCAATCTCGTGTCATCGAGTAACCCGCTCCAGGGACCCTAAAGTACTGCAAAATTCAGCTTCCCCCGAAGAAGATTTGTCTTTTCGCACCTGGGGCATTGATTCAATCTCGTGTCTTCGAGGAACTTACTTCAGGGACTCCAAAGTACTGTAAAAACCAGATTTCCCCGGAGAAGGTGTGTTTTTTACACCTGAAGCATTGGTACAATATCGTATCCTCTAGGAACCCGGTCCAGGGACCCTAAAGTACTGCAAAAATCAGACTCCCCCCTAGAAGATTTGTCTTTTCGCACTTGGGGCATTGATTTAATCTCGTGTCTTCGAGGAACTTCCCAGGGACCCTACTGTACTGTAAAACTCAGACTTTCTCGAAGAAGATGCGTTTTTTCACACCTGGGGAATTAATTCAATCTCGTGTCTTCGAGGAACCCGCTCCAGGGACCCTAAAGTACTGCAAAATTCAGACTCTCCCCAAGAAGATTTGTCTTTTCGCACCTGGGGCAATGATTCAATCTCGTGTCATCGAGGAACATACTCCAGGGACCCTAATGTACTGTAAAACCCAGACTTCCGCGAAGAAGACGTGTTTTTTCACACCTGGTGCATTAATTCAATCTCGTGTCTTCGAGGAACCTGCTCCAGGGACCCTAAAGTACTGCAAAAATCAGACTCCCCCGAAGAAGTTTTGTCTTTTCGCACCTGGGGCATTGATTTAATCTCGTGTTTTCGAGGAACTTACTTCAGGGACCCCAAATTACTGTAAAAACCAGATTTCGCCGGAGAAGGTGTGTTTTTTACACCTAAAGCATTGGTACAATATCGTGTCCGCAAGGAACCCGGTCCAGGGACCCTAAAGTACTGCCAAAATTAGACTCCCTCCTAGAAGATTTGTCTTTTCGCACTTGGGGCATTGATTTAATCTCGTGTCTTCGAGGAACTTACTCCAGGGACCCTAATGTACTGTAAAACGCAGACTTCCCCGGAGAAGATTTGTCTTTTCGCACCTGGGGCATTGATTCAATCTCGTGTCATGGAGGAACAAACTCCAGGGACCCTAGTTTACTGTAAAACCCAGACTTCCGCGAAGAAGATGTGTTTTTTCACACCTGTTGCATTAATTCAATCTCTTGTCTTCGAGGAACCTGTTCCAGGGACCCTAAAGTACTGCAAAAATCAGACTCCCCCGAAGAAGATTTGTCTTTTCGCACCTGGGGGCAATGATTTAATCTCGTGTTTTCGAGGAACTTACTTCAGGGCCCCAAAGTACTGTAAAAACCAGATTTCCCCGGAGAAGGTGTGTTTTTTACACCTAAAGCATTGGTACAATATCGTGTCCTCAAGGAACCCGGTCCAGGGACCCTGAAGCACTGCAAAAATCAGACTCCCCCAAGAAGATTTGTCTTTTCGCACCTGAGGCATTGATTCAATCTCGTGTCATCGAGGAACTTACTCCAGGGACCCTAATGTAAGGTAAAAACTCGACTTTCCCGAATATTATTTGTCTTTTCGCACCTGGGGCATTGATTTAATTTCGTGTCTTCGAGGACCTTACTCCAGGGACCCTAATAATGTACTGTAAAACCCAGACTTCCTGAAAGAAGATGTGTTTTTTCACACCTGGTGCATTAATTCAATCACGTGTCTTCGAGGAACCCGCTCCAGGGACCCTAAAGCACTGCAAAAATCAGACTCCCCCGAAGAAGATTTGTCTTTTCGCACCTGGGGCATTGATTCAATCTCGTGTCATCGAGGAACTTACTCCAGGGACCCTAATGTACTGTTAAACCCAGACTTCCGCGAACAAGATGTGTTTTTTCACACCTGGTGCATTAATTCAATCTCGTGTCATCGAGGAACTTACTCCAGGGACCCTAATGTAAGGTAAAAACTCGACTTTCCCGAAGATTATTTGTCTTTTCGCACCTGGGGCATTGATTCAATCTCGTGTCTTCGAGGAACATACTCCAGGGGCCCTAATGTACTGTTAAACCCAGACTTCCCCGAAGAAGATGTGTTTTTGCACACCTGGGACATGAATTCAATCTCGTGTTTTCGAGGAACCTGCTCCAGGGACCCTAAAGTACTGCAAAAATCAGACTCCCGAAGAAGATTTGTCTTTTCGCACCTGGGGCATTGATTCAATCTCGTATTCCGAGAAACTTACATCAGGGACCCTAAAGTACTGTAAAAACCAGACTTCCCCGGAGAAGGTGTGTTTTTTCACACCTGGTGCATTAATTCAATCTCGTGTCTTCGAGGAACTTACTCAAGGGACCCTAATGTACTGTAAAACCCAGACTTCCACCAAGAAGATGTGGTTTTTCACATCAGGGGCATTAATTCAATCTCGTGTCTTCGAGGATCCCGCTCCAGGGACTCTAAAGTACTGCAAAAATCAGACTTCCCCGAAGAAGATTTGTGTTTTCGCACCTGGGGCATTGATTCGATCGCGTGTCTTCGAGGAACTTACTCCAGGGACCCTAATGTACTGTGAAACCCAGACTTTCCCGAAGAAGATGTGTTTTTTCATACCTGGGGCATTAATTCAATCCCGTGTCTTCGAGGAACCCGCTCCAGAGACCATAAAGTACTGCGAAAATCAGACTCCCCCCAAGAAGATTTGTCTTCTCGCACGTGGGGCATTGATTCAATCTCGTGTCTTCGAGGAACTTACTCCAGGGACACTAATGTAAGGTAAAAACTCGACTTTCCGGAAGAAGATTGGTCTTTTCGCAGAAGGGGCATTGATTTAATTTCGTATCTTCGAGGAACTTACTACAGGGATCCTAATGTACTGTAAAACCCAGACTTCCTCGAAGAAGATGTGTTTTTTCACACCTGGGGCATTAATTCAATCTCGTGTCTTCGATAAACCGGCTCCAGGGACCCTAATGTACGTTTGAACCCAGACTTCCCCGAAGAAGATGTGTTTTTCGTACCTGGGGCATTAATTCAATATCTTGTCTTCGAGGAACCCGCTCCAGGGTCCCTAAAGTACTGCAAAAATCAGACTCCCCCGAAGAAGATTTGTGTTTTCGCACCTGGGGCATTGATGCAATCTCGTGTCTTCGAGGAACTTACTCCGGGACCCTAAGGTAAGTTGAAAACTCGACTTTCCCGAAGAAGATTTGTCTTTTCGCACCTGGGTCATTGATTTAATTTCGTGTCTTCGAGGAGCTTACTACAGGGACCCTAATGTACTGTAAAACCCAGACTTCCCCGGAGAAGGTGTGTTTTTCACAACCTGGTGCAATAATTCAATCTCGTGTCTTCGAGCAACTTCCTCCAGGGACCCTCATGTACTGTTAAACCCAGACTTCCTCGAAGAAGATGTGTTTTTTCACACCAGGGGCATTAATTCAATCTTGTGTCATCGAGGAACCCGCTCCAGGGACCCTAAAGTACTGCAAAAATCCGACTTCCCTGAAGAAGATTTGTCTTTGCGCACCTGAGGCATTGATTTAATCTCGTGTCTTCGAGGAACTTACTTAAGGGACCCTAATGTACTGTAAAACCCAGACTTCCCGGAAGAAGATGTGTTTTTTCACATCAGGGGCATTGATTCAATCGCGTTTCTTCGAGGAGCTTACTCCAGGGATCCTAATGTACTGTAAAACCCGGACTTCCCCGAAGAAGATTTGTCTTTTCGCACCTGGGGCATTGATTTGATCTCGTGTCTTCGTGTCTTCGCTGCTTGATCAAGCTGCAGCCGAAGATGAGGAAGGGACAATAATACCAACCGCGGAAAGCCGGCACCTTCGGAGAGATGATCATGATTTCAGGACAAGAAGGAACATTAACATGCAAGTTCCTCCTAAGCCCCAAGATCTGGCTGAAA
>JAABKJ010008066.1:0-11544 GCA_011634705.1 Andricus grossulariae | reverse complement strand
TTTATCCGAAAATGTTGATCTTCCATTTTTGGTTAAAAATTTTGTTCTAAAAGTCGAAAATTCAATTATTTGGTAGACATTTCTTGTATTTCGTTGAAAATTCGTGTAAAGAGTTCTTTTGTTAACAATTCGTCTTTTTTCGTAGAATTCAACTGGTGGATGATTCATTTCTTCAATTAGTTTTCTTAACTGCAAATTGAACTGTTTCATTTTTTCTTCAAAATTCACTTATTTCATTCATAATTCATCTTTTAGTAGAAAATTTTTCTTCTTTGTAGAAAATTAATCTTCTTGGTAGAAAATAATTCTTCTTGTTGAAAATTGATCTATTCAGGTTAAAAGTTCAACTATTTTGTTGAAAGTTTAAAATATTCTGTTGAAAATTCAACAATGTTGTTAGTCATCTTTCTAGCTTGAAAATTCAACTCATGTTGAAAATGCAACTACTAAATATTTTTGCTCGATAATAATGGTCTTCAATGTATCGATACGGATTCATATTTCATTTTTTGATAAGAGGAGTGTCACCTAACACATAACATTTATAAAAAAACACTTTCCACTGAAATTAAATTCTTTCTTTGTACTTTTTGTTGTAAAGAGAATAGGCGTTGTCTAGTATTGCAGTGGTGTGTGCAATGACTTGTGTCATGTGAGTCGTCTTCTGAGGCTTCCAGTTTGCCACAGGAAGTTTTCGATTAGCATATCTTTCAACTTCTAGAAGCAGCTGAACATGTATAGTAAGCGATGTAGGTTGTTCCTATGTATATTTGCAAGCCAACGGTGTCTGCGGTCTGCCAGGTTCAGTTTTATCTCTAAAGAGTCGTGAGAAGTCCTATCACTATCACTTTGCCTGGATGACACCCAAGCAACAAAGGAACTATATCAGCGGAAGTCAGGTATTCGCTGATAAGGAACGGTCAGGGTCGAAGAGCAAGTCATTAAAGTCTTTTACCGTGTCGATCGCAAACCAGATGTGCCGCAACACACACCACATCCGTAATTGCAATCCTACTCTCCTAAGCTGATCCAGTGAAATTGTCATTAGTTGAATCAGGATTTTGAGTTGTAACTGGTGAACCAGTGATTTTCCGGCTTCTACTGGGTGAACCAGTAAGAGACTCAACTAAAAGAGCGTTACTGAATAGTCTAAGAGCTAGTGACACTAGACCTTGCGTCATCGTGGATATTGATAAACAAATTAGGAATAAGTTTGCATGCATGGTGATAACAGACCGCCATGCTGACCAAGCAAATCATTAACCCACGTACCTTAACTGATTATTGAAAAAATATCGCGCGCCGTCGCGACGACGCACCATAAGAACCGGTCAACATGATACCGGGTTCAAAAATTTTCAAGGCACACATATTTATGACACTGGACCTTGCCTCATCGCGGATATTGACAAAAAAATTAGGAATGATAGTTTGCATGTAGGGTCATAACAAGCCGCCATGCTTACTAAGCAAATCCTGAACCCACGTACATTAATTAATTATTGAAAAATTATTTATCATTAAAAAAATATCGCGCGCCGTTGCGACGCACGATAAGAACCGGTCAACATGATACCGGGTTCAAAAATTTTCAAGGCACACATATTTATGACACTGGACCTTGCGTTATTGCGGATATTGACAAAAAAATTAGGAATGATGGTTTACATTTAGGGTGATAATAAACCGCCGTGATGACCAAGCAAATCCTGAACCCACGTACCTTCATTAATTATTAAAAAAATAATCATTACTGAAAATATTTTGATATGAGCCCCCCAATGTAGTTAAATTTTCAACGAAGAATATGAATTTTCAACAACAAAATTCATATACACCCAAATACTTGAATTTTCAACTAAAATGATAAATCTTCAAAACAAAAAAATTAATTTTTCACAAACTAGTTCAATTTTAAACCAAGTAGTTGGTTAAAACAAAATTGCAACTTATAAAAATAAATTGGCAACCAAAAACAGAATAACTACATTTTCAGATAAAACAAATATTAACAACCAAAAAATTAATTTTTCAAGATAGTAGTTTAATTTCCCGATCAATAGTTTCATTTTTAACCAAATATTTTTATTTTCTACCAAAGTAGTTGAATTTTCAACCAACAATATGAATTTTCAATGAAACAATTGAATTTTCAATCCAGAAATATGAATCGTCAACAAACAAGTTAATAAACATTCAAATAGTTGAATTTTTAACTAATATAATAAACCTTTAACAGCATAAAATTAATTTTTCAGAAAGTAGCTCAACTTTAAACGAAGTAGTTGTTTAAAAAAAAACGAATTCTTAATGAAACATGTAATATTATGAATATAATAATAATGTATAATTATATAATAAAAATGTAAACAAACAAAGATTTCAATTTTCCAACTTTAAACAGTTGAATTCAACCAAAAAAGACGAATTTTCAACAAAATAGTTGAATCTTCAACCAAAAACAAATTATTTTCAACCGAGCAGTTGCATTTTTAATCAAAGCGATAAATTTTCACCAGATACTCTAATTTTTTATCCAAATACACGAATTTTCAAGAAAGAGCTTGAGGCAATAACTGGAGGATATATGCGTTTATTTGTCGATTTTCTTTAACGACGCGTTTCGATACAGATCTGTATTCTCTTCAAGTTATTGTTCACAAAAGTTTTTCAAAGCTAGAAAAACCAAAATTATTCAAACAATGTTGTACAGCGAGTATCATTCATGGTCTCTAATGATGCTGGATATGTAGAAATCGTAATCTTTAAGTCTTTTGTAGACACCTTCGCAGTTGTTCATGATGTTTGTTTTGAAAAATTGCAAAATTTTCTACAAATCGCTTGAAGAAGATTACGATTTTTACACATCTAGCATCCTCAAAGAACACTAATGCTACTCATCGCACAATGATATTTATGGAATATCAGTTTTCCTAGCTTCAACAATGTTTTGTGAAAGATAACTTGAAGAGGATAAATAGATCTGTATCGAAATGCGTTGTTAAACAACTTCAGTAAATAAATCCATGTACTAGAATCTGTACTATATTCATGATATTGTTCAGAAAAGATTGTTAAAGCTAGAAAAACTGATATTTTACAAATATCATTGTGCAAAGAGTAACATTCGTGTTCTTTGACAATGCTAACATAGGTGTGTAGTAATCGTAATCTTCTTCAAGTCTTGTGTAGAAACCTTAGCAGTTGTTCATGATCCTTGGTTTTGAACAGCTGCAAAATTTTCCACAAAAGACTTGAAGAAGATTAGGATTACTACACACCTATGTTAGCATCGTCAAAGAACACGAATGCTACTCTTTGCACAATGATATTTGTAAAATATCAGTTTTTCTAGCTTCAACAATCTTTCGTGAACAATATCTTGAAGAGGATACATAGATCTGTATCGAAACGCATTGTTAAACAACTTCAGCAAATAAACCCATATACTAGAATCTGTATTCTCTTCAAGTTATTGTTTACAAAAGATTGATGAGGCTAGAAAAACTGATATATAATAAATATTATTGTAGAATTTATGTATTAAGAAGAAAACTATTTGTACTAGATGTTGAATGATATTTGTAAAACATTGGTTTTTCTAGCAATAACCTTATTTTGTGAGTAATAACTAACTAACGTTGTACAATGAGTATCATTCATGTTCTTTGATGATGCTAGATATGTAGAAATCCTAATCTTCTATAAGTCTTTTGTTGAAACCTTAGCAGTCGTTCATGATGCTTGTTTTGAACAGCTGCAATATTTTCTACAAAAGACTTGAAGAAGACAATCTTTTGCGAAAAATATCTTGAAAAGGATACATGGATCTGTATCGAAATGTGTCGTTAAACAACTTCAAGAAATAAACGCATATACAGCTAGAATCTGCATCCTCTTTAAGTTAATGTTTACAATAGATTGTCGTAGCTAGAAAAACTAATATTTCACAAATATCGTATTACAACTAGTAGCATACATGTATTAAGAAGAAAACAAGTTGTACTAGTCGTACAATGATATTTGTAAAATATTGATTTTTCTAGCTTTAGCAATCTTTTGGATCAATAACTTAAAGAGGATATACGCGTTGATTTGTTAGTGCCTTTTAACGACGCGTTTCGATACATATCTGTATTCTCTTCAAGTTATTGTTCACAAAAGTTTGTTAAAGCTAGAAAAAAAAACAATATTACACAAACGTCGGTGTACAACGAGTACGTTTCATTATTGTTCTTTGGTGATGCTAAATATTTAGAAATCGTAATCTTCTTCAATTATTTTGTAGAAACCTTTGCTTTTTAAAACAAACAACGTCAGAAAAAACTGTTCCTGATCTTGCTTGTTTTGCCTAGCTGCAAAATTGTCTACAAAAATCTTGAAGAAGATTACGATTTCTACACATCTAGCATCGTCAAAGAACATGAATGCTACTCTTTGCAGAATGATATTTATAAAATATCAGTTTTTCTAGCTTTAAAAATCGGTTGTGAACGATAACTTGAAAAGGATACATAGATCTTTATCAAAGCGTACCGTTAAACAAATTTAACAAATAAACGCATATACTGGTAGAATCTGTATCCTCTTCAAGTTATTGATCACAAAAGATTGTTGAGGCTAGAAAAACTAATATTTTACAAATATAATTTTCCAACTAGTAGCATGCACGTATTAGGAAGAAAAATAGTTGTATTAGTTGTACAATGATATTTGTAAAATATTGGGTTTTCTAGCTTTAACAATCATTTGTGAGCAATAACTTGGTATTGCTAAATGACGCGTTTCGATACATATCTGTATTCTCTTCAAATTATTGTTGATAACAGTTTATTGAAGCTGGAAAAACCGATATTTTACAAACATCATTGTAGAAAGAGTATCATTTATGTTCTTTGATAATGCTGGATACGTAGAAATAGTAATCTTCTTCAAGTCTTTTGTAGAAACCTTAGCAGTTGTTCATTATGTTTGTTTTGAACAGCTGCAAAATTTTCTACAAAAGACTTGAGGAAGATTACGATTTCTACACATCTAGCATCGTTAAATAACATGAATGCTACTCGTTGCACAATGATATTTGTAAAATATCCCTTTTTCTAGCTTAAAAAATCTTTTGTGAACGATAACTTGAAAAGGATACATAGATCTGTATAAAAACGCACCGTTAAATAACTTTAACAAATGAATGCATATACTGGTAGGATTGATATCATCTTCAAGTTATTGTCAAAAGATTGTTAAAGCTAGGAAAACTGATATTTTACAAATGTCATCTTGTACAACTTCTAGCATTCATGTATTAGGAAGAAAACTAGTTGTACAATGATATGTGTAAAAAATTGTTTTTTGTAGCTTTAACAATCTTTTGTGAACAATAACTTGAAAAGTATATATGCGTTTATATGTTGGTATTCTTTAACGACGCGTTTTGATACAGATCTGCATTCTCTTCAAGTTATTGTTCATAAAAGTTTGTTAAAGCTAGGAAAACCAAAATTGTACAAATAACGTTGTAAAACGAGTATCTCTCATATTCTTTGATGATTCTAGATACGTAGAAATCGTAATTTTCTTCAAATATTTTGTAGAAACCTATGCAGTTGTTAGTTTTGAACAACTAGAAAATGTTCTACAAAAGGCTTGAAGATGATTACGATTGCTAAACATCTATCATCGTCAAAGAATATGAATGCTACTAGTTGCACAATGATATTGGAAAAATATTAGTTTTTCCAGCTTCAACAATCTTTTGTGAATGATAAATTCAAGAGGATATATAGATCTGTATCAAAACGCATCGTTAAACAACATTAACAAATAAACTCATGAACAAGTAGAATCAGTATCCTCCTAAAGTTATTGCTTACAAAAGACTGTTGAGGCTGGAAACACTAATATTTTCAAATATGGTACAAGTAGTAGCATCTTGTATTAAGAAGAAAACTAGTTGTACTAGTTGTACAATGATATTTGTAAAATATTAGGTTTTCTAGCTTCATCAATCTTTTGTGAACATTAACTTGAGGATATACTGGTAGAAGCCACTGATTGATATTTATTCTTTTAACCAGTCTAACAAAAATAATGTATTAAAATTATTTTCTTCAAAAAACTGTTAAATAATTTTGGTACTAAATCTGGATCATTTTAATCAAATCGGTACCACTTTGCAGATGAAAGTAATACCCCAGGTTTTTCTGTGTTTCAATGAGAAGATAATAGCAAGTAGGCTAAAGTAATAACTGTCTCGTCTTTAATGAAGTGTTTTATTTTTCTAATAGAGTATT
This sequence comes from Andricus grossulariae, assembly GCA_011634705.1. Classification (NCBI taxonomy): domain Eukaryota; kingdom Metazoa; phylum Arthropoda; class Insecta; order Hymenoptera; family Cynipidae; genus Andricus; species Andricus grossulariae. The sequence continues at coordinate 5,254 of JAABKJ010008066.1, read as the reverse complement.
GCAATCCCAACTGCTAAATTCCGTAATCGTAGAAAGAGATTGCGAAATTTGATAATGATTCATCAGAGATCTACATCATTATTTAACCAGTCTAAAGATCATCATAAAAAAATTATTTTCTTGACTAATTTTTATTAAGACTAACTCGATCTAAATAAAACAATTTCATCATTAATTACAGTAATGAGGATAAAAATACCTTTCTAATTTTTGTCACGTATTTCTTACCAAGCATTTAAATCACTGCCTAACGGAAAAAAGTTTCACGTGTTTACACTTTCTTGAGAATCTCTTGCGGAATATGGAATCCATTCAAAACTAGAACACTTTTATCAATCTTTTTACTGACGGAGAAACCCTGTGATGTTATAATTGTCGACTGACACGATTACTGTCAGGAAAGTTATGGGCCGTTCATAAACTACGTAATATTTTTTATTCGAAAATTCAACTAGGTTGAAAGTTGAACTACTTTGTTAGGATTTCATTTTTTTTAATTGCAAATTTGTTTCATTTTTAGTTGAAAATTAATTTTTTAACTGAAAATTTTAGTGTTCTATTTTTGTTTGGAAATTTATTTTCTTTGGTTAAGAATTCAACTGTTTGGTCAAAAATTTATCTTTTTAATTTAAAATTCGTATTTTTGGTTAAATCTGGAATTTCTTTCCTGAAAAAATGTTTGTGGTGTAAATTAATCATATCAGTAGAAAATATATATCCTTCGTTGAAAATTTACCTATTTTGTTGAAATATCAACTATTTCATTTTTCGTTGAGAATTCATATTTTTTGGTTGAAGAATGAAGATTCATAATTTTAATGGGAAATTCAACCATTGGCTTTTAAAGAAACTTTTTGGTTGAAAATTAGTAATTTCGGGTTGAAAATTCAAACTGTTTGGTAGAAAATTCGTCTTTTTGGCTTGAAAATTGAACAATTTGGCAGAAAATTAACTTTTTTGTTGAAAATTCATTTACTTGGTTGAGAACTAAACTTTTTTTTTCAAATTAGTTTTTTTTCAGCCGAATTCATCTAGTACAAAATTGGTTTCTTTTTTGTTATCGAAATGTTTTTTTTTTAATTTAACTATTCCATTTTTGGTTGTAAACTTATCTTTTTTTAGTTGAAAATTCATGTACTTTATTGAAAATTCGTCTTGCGGTAGAAAATTAATCTTCTTGATTGAAAATTTGTAATCATTAGTTGAAAACTCAACAAATATTATAACAAAGTTTTGGGTTGAAAATTCAAATGTTTTGTGGAAAATTCGTCTCTTTTGGTTGAAAAGTCAACTGCTTGGTTGAAAATTTATTTACTCGATGCCGGATTCGACTATTTTGCTAAAAATCATTATTTATCGCTGAATTCAACAAGGAAAATTTAGTTTTTGTCGTTGTTAACATTTTTACTGAAAATGTAACTATTCCATTTTTGTTTAAAAACTAATATTTTTTAGTTGAAAATTAAACTATTTGATCGAAAATTCACTTAATTGGTCGAGAATGCAACTATTTTGTTGAAAATTCTTCTTTTTTTTTAAATTCAATTAGTAGAATATTTTAGTTTTTGTTTGTTGAAATGTTATTTTTTTAACTGCAAATTTAACTTTTCCGTCTTTGTTTGAAAAATAATCTTTTTTAGTTGAAAATTAAACTATTTGGTTGAAAATTCACTTATTTGGTTGAGGATTCAACTATTTTGTTGAAAATTATTCTTTTTTCGTTAAATGCAACTAATAAAATATTTTTGATTTTTTTGTTATTGAAATGTTATTTTTATAACTGAAAATTTAAGTATTCCATTTTTGTTTGAAAACTCATCTTTTTTAGTTGAAAATTAAACTATTTGATTGAAATTGGCTGAGAATTCAACTATTTTGTTGAAAATTCTTCTTTTTTTTTTTAAATTCAATTAGTACAAAATTTTAGTATTTGTTTGTGGAAATGTTATTTTTTTTAAACTGAAAATTAAACTTTTCCGTTTTTGTTTGAAAAATTATCTTTTTTAGTTGAAAATTGATTTATTTTGTTGAAATTCAACTATTCTAATAGAAGATTCAACTATTTTGTCTAAAATATAATTCTTTTATTGAAAATTCAACTATTTCGTTAAATTCATGTTTGTTTGAAGAAAATTAATCTGTTTTGTTAAATTTATCGTTATAGGCTGAAAATTGAACTTTTATGCAGAAAATACATTTTTCTTGGTTGAAAATGAATTTTTTATTGAAAATTTAACCATTTTCCAAAAAATTCGTCTTTTAGCTTGAAAATTTTACTATTTGGTTGAAGGTTCAACTTATTGTTAAAGTTAAGTTATTGTTATTAGAAAATACATATTTGTTGAAAATTAACTATTTGGTTGCAGATTGAACTATTTTCGCGTAAATGAACTTGTTTGTTGAAAATTCATATTTTTTGGTTGAAGATTCATATTTTTGGGTTGAAAATTCATATTTTTTATTGATAATTGAACTTGTTTGGTAAAAAAAAATAAACTACTTGGTTAAAAATTGGTTGAAAATTAAACTATTTTGTAGAAAAATTATGTGTTTTATTGAAAATTCGTCTTTTTAGGTAGAACATTAATCTTGTTTGTTAAAAATTAATTTTTTGAGTTGAAAATTACCTATTTGGTTCAAAATTCATTTATTTAATTGAAGACTTAACTATTTTGTTAAAAATTCTTTTTTTTCTCGTTAAATTTAATTTTTTTATTTGAAAATTAAAAAAATAACTGTTTTGTTGACGATTCAATTGTCTTTAAAAAAATTGTCTTTGTGGCATAAAAATTTAACTATTTCGTTAAAAGTTTAATTTTATTGAAAATTCATTTTCTTTTCAGTTGAAAATCTATCTCCTTTGGTAAAAAATCTCTTTTGGGTTAAAAATTCGTCTCTTTTAGAAAATTGTCAAAAAACTTAAATTTCCCTATTTTTGTGAAAAAAAAAACATTTTCCCTTATTTCAAGATAATTTTGGAATGTATTGTTGATAGCATTGAAATAAAAAGACGTAAAATTGTAGAAAAAGATTTCCAGGATGCGCTAACCGGTATAAAAATGATAATTGTAGATAATTTTCACTTCAGACAAATGTGAAAGTTATGCGGGTATTTTTTGCCCCATTTTGCAGAAATTTTTCACATAGTTTGATGAAATGCAAATCGATCCTTTTATACGAGTGGATGGCCTGAAAATTATCTGGCGTGTGACGGAGACCGTTCGACGACATATATAGTCTTTTATTTATAAAAAAATAGAAGAGATTCAATCTGGAAGTAATAAAAAGCGATATCGCGAATCTACCTGATTTATTCTCTAGTCGTATATAATTTCCAGAGCATCCGTGACACATCCTCATTTTAGAAGGTGCATTGCATTTTTCTTATTTATGATAAAATCAGTCGTAAACTATAAACAATAAATTTGAATCATTTTAAGTAATTTTTTTCTGAAAAAAAAGATCTTCTCCTTTCGCTCCGCTGGGATTCGAACCACAGAACTTCTGATCGAATTCCCGGGGAGCGAAAGAAGATATTTTTTTTCAGAAAAAAAAATTAATCAAAATAATCTTTAATCCATAACTCCATCCAGTCTGAAAAAGACTGATTCGAAGTAAATTTTGACCAAGTAAACATTTTTTTTCTTCAAATTTCCTCAAATCTTTTGGAATTCTTCAGAATCTTTCAGAAATCTGATTATTATTTTGTTTTTTAACTTTTTAAATTATCCAATGTCACTCGCCGATGAAAATTGTCATTTTACATTATCCAATCTGTTGAATTTTCATCTGAAAAAGGTAAATGTTCAACAAAAAATTTTTTTTGACTAAATTCAATGAAGAAAAAAAATTTCATCAAAAATATTGAATTTTTAATCAAAGAGTTTGATTTTCAACTAAGAAGATTATTTTTCTTCTACAAAAGAAGAATTTTCGATAAATTACATAAATCAAGCCGATAGCTGAATTTTTAAACTAAAAAAAGTCAATTTGAAACTAAAAACTAAATAGTTAAATTTTCATTTAGAAAAATAAATTTCCAATTTGAAAAAAAAGAATTTGCTACAAAACTATTGAATTTTCAACAAAAAAGTTCATTTTCAATCAAACTGTTGAATTTTAACCCAAATTTTCAGTTAGAAAAATTAAGTTTTACCCAAAAAAGAAATCAATTTTCAAATTTCAGTCAAGGAATTGAATTTTCAATCTGAAAAGATGAATTTTTAACCAAAAATGTAACATTTGATATTTCAACCAAAAAATATTTTTATTTTTATTCAAAAACAGTTGAAGTCAACCAAGAAAGTGTAGGAAGAATAATTTTCTAAAAAAGACGAATTTTTAATAAAAGACATCAATTTTTAATCAAATGATTGAATTTTCAACCAAAATAAGATAAGTTTTCAACCCAAAATGGAATACTTCAAGTTTTAGTTAAAAAAATTAATTTTCAACAAAAAAATCGAATTTTCAACAAAATAGTTAAATTTTCAATTAGAGAAATGAATTTTTAACCATTTTTAACCAATAAGATTAACTTTCAATCCAAAAATATGAATTAAAAAAAGGTTCATTTTCCACCAAACTGTTGAATTTTTACCCAAACTTTTAGTTCAAAAAATTAATTTTTACCAAAAAAATGAATTTTTAACTTTCAGTCAAGGAATTGAATCTTCAACCTAAAATGATAAATTTGTAACTAAAAATGTAACATTTGATATTTCAACCAAAAAAGATTTTTATTTTTATTCAAACACAGTTGAATTCAACAAAAAAAAGAAAAAATTTGCAGAAAAAAAAGTTAAATTTTTAATTAGAGAAATGTATTTTTAACAAAAATAATGAATCTTTAATCAAAAAAATGAATGTTCAACAACTTAGTTCAAATTTCAACCAAACAGTTGAATTTTCAAAAACAAAAAAATACCATTTTTAACCAAGAAGATTAATTTTCAACCAGAAAATATGAATTTTAAACAAAAGAGTTCATTTTCAACCAAACTGGTGAATTTCAACCCAAACTTTCAGTTCAAAAAATTAATTTTTAACAAAAAAATATATATTTTTCAACTTTTAGCCAAGGAATTTAATTTTTGACCTAAGAAGATACATTTTTAACTAAAAATGTAAAATTTGATATTTCAACTAGAAAATATTTTTATTTTAAATCAAATACAGTTGAATTTAACCAAAAAAGTCAGCTTTGAATAGAAAAAATTAATTTTCAATAAAAAACTAATTTTCAACAACATAA
>JAABKJ010008065.1:0-11544 GCA_011634705.1 Andricus grossulariae | reverse complement strand
TTTTCCTAAGTTTCTCGAGAAAAATCGAAAAGATTTTCAAAGATTTCAGATACGTTAAAAAGATTGAGTCAGTTGAAAAGGTATTCAGGACATTTTGACACTTTATAAAATATTTTATAAATATTCGAAAATCTTTTAAAGGTTGAAAATATTTGTAATCTATTTAAAACATCCAAAATTACAAAATAACTTTTAAAATGACTCGAATTATTCCTAAAATTGTTTAAAAACCTTTCGGATTCGTTTCTGACAATTTCGGAAATCTTTTGTAATGTTTAGAAATGTTTAAAAATATTGTTTTCAAATTAATTCACAACTTATAATATCTTTCAAAATGTTTGGATTTTTTATATATATTTTTTAAATTCTGCAAAATTAAAAGAATTGTCTTGAAACCTTCAAAAATATTTGTTGCCAATATTGAAATTCTTTGGAATGTTTTGAAATTTTTTTAAAAGATTTTTCTAAAAAACTGGTGTAAAATAAAAAACTATTAAAATTTTCCCAGAAATGTGAAAAGATTTTTTTATCGAAACTCTTGAAAGTGCTAAAAAAGCTTCTAAGTTTTTGGTAACAAATATTCAAAAATCTACAGTTTGTTTTAAATTTGTTGAAATCTTTTAACGTATAAAATTATGTTTGTATCATACCAAGATTTCTAAAAATCTTTCAAACTTATTCGAATTTTTTCTAAAATTTTTTAATCTTGCAAGATGGAAAAATTTGGCTTTATAACATTTGAAATATTTGCAAAGTTTTTGAAACATTTTCTTAAATTTATTCTTCAAAATCACAAATCAATTTTAATTTTCCGTGAAATCTTAAGAAAAAAAAGTATCATCATAAAACTTTTCAAAATCCTTGAAAAGCTTCAAAATCTTCAAAAATTTACAGTTTTTTTTCGACATTTACCAGTAAAATGTTCTCTTTCATCTATAATGTTTAGAAATGTTCAGAAATAGTTATTATCATGAAATAAAATTACTTATTTAGAAATAATGATTTACTAAATTGATGGTTCAGAAAATGGCTCCATTTTTATTGATAAGTAAATACACATAACCTTATTTAATAGGGACAAGTTATGAATAGATTCGTCTTGTCATTTCTTAAACATTTTATCAAAATGGTAAGAATAGAATTGTCGCCTTTACATTAATGAATCATTTAAAATTTAAATTTCCTCTTTCATAAATAAATTTTCTGAATTAAAATTCCTCATTTGGAAATTTCGATTTACAAAATTTAAGAAAACTCAAAACAACAAACTGAAAATAGTCACTTAAAGTCATATTCAGGTAGTATGCAACCAATCATGAATTTAACAACTATGATTGCGTGATTTTCGATTGTTTTGTTTCAGAAATTTGATTAGATAGGACCATGAAAGAACTTATAGAACCATATAGAAGAAAAGCTCAATACACAAAGTCTTGCCTTTGTCAATGTACATTGCATATAAATGCCTATAGATCTCCTACTTCTATAAGAATCTGTATGGAATTACCACAAGTCACTGAGGTGTTTTCTATAAGCTTCTCTTCGTATCTTTACGTCATTTTTGAAAATGCCTTACTGATTCCCATAGACTTTCGGGTCTATATGTCTGTATATGGAATTACCAACAGCCACTCAGGTGTTTTCTATATGCTTCTGTTGGTATCTTCACTTTGTTTTGGTAAATGCCTCACTGATTCTTATAGACTTCCGGGTCTATATGGCTCTATATGGAAATACCAACAGTCACTGAGGTGGTTTCTGTACGCTTCTGTTAGTATCCTTATTTCATTTTGGGGAATGCCTTATTGATTCTCATAGGCTTCGGGGTTCATATGGCTCTATATGGAACTACGAACAGTCACTGAGGGGGGTTAGGTGGGTGTCCGGCGCCGATTTGTTGGTTACTTTGCAGGTGAAAAGAGGATCCCAGACTACAAAAAAAAAATTGGGCACACGTTCAAATTTAGGGGTCGAAAACACCCCTTCTACATTTTTGAGTCTGTCAGTCTTTTAAGCGGTAACATTGTTTTTTGTTTATTGTTTTCACACAAAAATGTTCCAATTGATGCTTTATTACAATATTAGCGTGATTTGTAAAAAAAAGTAAAGCTCTAGAGTAACATTATTTAGAAAATCTATCCCTACAATGCTTCGCCATATGACATATATGTAGTTTAAGATTTTGGACTTTGTTGCTGCAAACATCTTGTTTTGATATACAATTCTATTAAGAATCATCAGTGTTATTCTAAATGACCACTAAATTACGTGTCATCCACCCCTATAATATTATCAATGAATAAGAAAGATATTTATTAATATAAAATTTCTGCAAGTAAAGGATTAAAATATTTGGTTTGGACAATTGATAATAATATAACTGATGTTTTGTTAACGACCGCACTTGCTCTTATATTAATAAACCCTTCTTATATAAAAACTACCGCTGAAAAAGTGTTTATGTTTTGTTTAGCAGGTAATTTTAATGATGATACATATAAAACAACTGTTTAAAGAATTCTCATTTAGGTTCAGGCATGTACATATTTCCGTTGAAAAATTGCATACACATACACTTACCCTTACACATATCGTTTTTAAATAAACTTCCACACTTCGCTCAGTCTAAAATGTAGTTATTACTTAAAATTCAAGCCTCTTTAAATGACCAATAATATAAACAACAGAATGCTTTGTTTAAGGATTTATCAACATCATTACAGGTGATAATTACCTTTGAAGAATACCTGCAATCAGGTCGAAACGTACGTCGGTTAAACATGACAAATAAATTTTGATTCTTTAACATCTGAATCCATTGCCTTTTATATGACCGTATAACCAAATCGATTTTATTCATGAAGAATAACTACGTTATTTAAAAAAAACGGTCGCAGAAAATTTACCGTGAGGAAATACTCCAATTCACTGAATATACATATACATATTTCTATTTTTTTGAAGAGAATTCACCATTCTTACGGCAGGGGATATTCGTGAAATATCCGAGCATTATCCCGTAGATATTCAATGGTTATACCATGCCATATCTTTCAGGCAAAAAATTTGATGTTTCTTGGTGATATAGAAGTTTATAGTATGGAATATCCTTAGAATTACTGAATAATATTCCGTACAAGATGGTATTATATACATAAAATACTAATTATAAACACTTATTAAGGTTATGTCATGCTTTACCTTTAGATATTTTTTTCTTGACAAGTTACGTCTAAGGGACCGTACGTAAATTAAGTAATAGCTCAACGGGGTGGGAGAGATCGAGAGATTTTGTTACGATTTTTTAGGGGACCAAACAATAATACCAATTGCAGGGGACGAAACTTAATGTTTTCAATAACTTGGACAAAAATGATTTTTTACCATATGTGTATTTGAATATTATTTCTTATTTTTAAAAAGCTCTTCAATTATATAATGAATTTGATATAAATTTTTTATATCGATTTTATTATCCAATTAAATAGCTTTTGGAAAATAAAAAATAATGTTTTGTTTCATGCAATTCGTATTATTGTTTGGCCCTCGGCGTGCAGACATCTGGTCTCTAATTATTAATAGTTAGAAAAAATAAAAAATTGAGCAGAAAAAAATATTCAACTGTTTTTTTCAAATTAAATTATTTCGTAGAAAATTAACTTGTTTAAAATTCATAACTTGGTGTTGAAAAGTCAATTGAAATTTTTGTTGGATGAGAATTCAACTGTTTTGTTTGCAAATTTGTCTTTTAAATTTGAAAATTCATCTATTCAAGTATGAATGGCATTTTTCTCGAATAAAAATTCAACTGTTTGGTTGAAAATTTAACAATTTTCTTCAATTATTGTTCAAAAATTCAACTGTTTTGTTGAAAATTCTTATTTTTTCGGTTGAAAATTCAAGTATCTTCGTAGAAAATTTACTTCTTATTTAAAACTCATACTTTGATGTTGAAAAGTCACAATAAAATCTGTTTTGGATGAAAATTGAACTATTTCTTGTTAAAAATTTGTGTTTTTACTTAAAAAATTCACCTATTCCATTGAAAAATTCATCTTTGTTTGATAAAAATGTAACTGTTTGGTTGAAAATTCAACATTTTGGTTAAGAAGTCATCCTTTTCGGTTGAAAATTCCACTGCTTTGTCGAAAATTCAAGTATCTTCGTAGAAAATTTACTTCTCATTTAAAACTCATACTTTATTGTTGAAAAGTCACACTAAAATCTTTTTTGGATGAAAATTAAACAATTTCTTTTTGAAAATTTGTGTTTTTATTAAAATAATTCACCTATTTTAGTAAAAACTGCATCTTTCTTAGTTAAAAATGCAACTGTTTGGTTAAAAATTCAACATTTCTGGTTAAAAAATCATCCCTTTCGGTTGAAAATTCCACTGTTTTGTGAAAAATTGAACTATTTTATAGAAAATTCACTTCTTTGAAACCTTAAAATTCATATTTTGGTGTTGAAAAGTGAACTGAAATTTTTTTTCAGCTAAAAATTCAACTATTTTTTGAAAATTTGTCTTTTTAAATTTAATAATTCATCTATTTGAGTCGAAATTGATTCTTTTTTGAACAAGAATACAACTGTATGATTAAAAATTGAACAATTCTGTTCAAAAGTCGTCCTTTTTAGTCGAAAACTCAACTGTTTTGTTGATAATTCAACTATTTCATAGAAAATTAACTTCTTGTTCAAAATTTCTATGTTGGTGTTGAAAAATCAATTTAAATCTTGTTCGGATAACAATCCAACTATTTTTTTAAATTGTCTTTTTGCTTTAAAAATGCATCAGTTTTAGTAGAAATTTCATCTTTCCTGGATACAAATGCAACGTTTTGTTTTAAGATTCAACAATTTTGTTAAAAAGTCATCCCTTTTGGTTAAAAATTCAACTGCTTTGTTCAAAATTCGTCTTTTTGGGTTGAAAATTCAAGTATCTTCGTAGGAAATTTACTTCTTGTTTAAAACTAATATTTCAATGTTGAAAAGTCAAACTGAAATCTTTTTTGTATGAAAAGTCAAATATAATTTTTGAAAATTTGGTCTTTTTGATTTAAAGATTTATCTGTTCTAGTAGAAATTTCATCTTTCTTGGATAAAAATGAAATTGTTTGGTTGTAAATTAATAGTAGAAAAGTAATCTCTTTGGTTGAGAGCTTCACTCTTTTGTTAAAAACTGATTTTTTAAAATTAAAAATTCAAATGCGTGGGTGAAAATTGAACTACGTTGTTGATTTTTTTAATAGGAAAAATTGGGGAAAATTGAACTAATTTGTTGAAAATTATTTGTTTATCGTTGAAAATGTATACTTTTTGGTTGTAAGTTCAATTTTCGTACAGAAAATTCGTCTTTTGGCTTGAAGATTCAACAATTTAGGTAAAATTTTTTTTTCTTTCATAACTGAAAAATCTTTATTTGTTGAAATTTCGTCTTTTTGTTTGTAAAATTCATCTTGTTAAATGAAATTTCATTTGTTTGTTGTTGAAATATAAAATATAATACTTTTTTTCGAGAATCCATTTCTTTAGGTTGAAAATTTACTTATTTTTCAAAAAATTATTTAGTTTGTTGAAAATCAAGTAGCCTCTGATATGTGGGTTCCTCCTTACTAAAGCGTAGGAGATTATTAACAATAAAAGTTGATAAAATTTATTAATTTGTGACTTATTTCAATGATGGTTTATATATACTAGTATAAGTTAGATGATAAAAACTTCTTTACTTATTTAATTAGATATACATATAAACGGCGGTCTGTGAGACCTCAAGTCCATGTTAGTGCAAAAATGAAGCCACACCCATACTTAAAGGTCTGACAAAAACTTTATAAGACATAAATTTCTTTATTGTGTAAATCTGGAACTTTTTGAACAGTGAGAAGTGTGTGAGAAATTAATGTCTTTTTCTCCATATAAAGACGAAAGTGTGATCTCGGTAGTTCTTGTCGAATGCCACCCATCGAGGTCGTGGTCATTTATCTCTAACGAGCCTTCTCTTATTAGGCCAATTAATTAAAATCAATTTTTGCAACGAATCGTTTATAGATTAACCAGCTCGTTTGCACCGACGGAGAGAAGAGTGTCGCCTTCAGTGTCTCGCGATAAGATTTTCTTATTCTAACAGTCGTTAAAATGCCCGAAGCCCAAGCAATCAGCTTCGCTTCGAAATCCAATCAGCGAGAAGCCCGAAGATACGATCCTAATAAGACAATAAAACCTTTCAGTTCGTCATATATCAATTTATCGTTATCCACTCTGTAAGGGCAAATTCTTTCATATTCTTATTAATCATTTTTCACTTAGACTTTTTCAAGGCCATCATGAAATCTAAGAAATATTTGGAAAATTATGTATTGGGGCTATTCAAAAACTATATCATACTCCTACTACTATATCATAATGTGTGTGTGGGGGGGGTGGGGGGGGTTGAACGCAGAACGTGACATCACATTTGAAAAATATAGATGTGCTTAACTCTTTTTTGAAATGCTTGAAAAAAATTAAAGATTTCAATTTACAAGTAAAGCATCTGAATAGAGCCTTCAAACTATTTTCCATATTTCCCTCTTATCCCCTTTTTTGAAGAATTCCTCTTTTTTCCTCTGTTTTCAAAAAATCCTCCTTTTTCTCATTTTTTCGCTTAGATGCGAGCCAATAAGAAAATCCAACTATTTTTCGTTGATAGTTAATTATTTTTTCATTGACATGTCTACTATTATCTTTCGAGTTCAGAATTAATCTTATTTGGTTAGAAATTCTACTATTTGGTTGAAGATATAAACATTTTTTTGAAAATTAGTTTTTTAGTAGAAACTTTATTTTTTGGCTAAAAATTTTACTAATCCTGAAAATTGATAGTTTTTAGATGAAAATTCAACCTCTTGGATGCAAATCTAACTACTTTCCTAAAAATTAATTTTATTGGTTGTAGATTGAACTACTTTGTTGAAACTTCGTATTTTTATGGAAAATTAAGTTTTTTGACAGCAAATTTAACTTGATTAAAAAATTAATTGTTTTTAGTCGGAAATACAGCAATTTGGTAAAAAAAATATGTATTTTGTTGTACATTAATCTTTTTGATTGAAAATTTAACTTCTTGGTTGAAAGCTGAATCAAAAAATCATTTCATTAGTTGTAGATCCATCTCTGCCTAAAAATTTAAATATTGTTTTGAAAATTCGTTCTTTTTTTGGTTGAAAGTTACTTTTTTTAACTGAAAATTTGACTAATTTAATATTGTTCGTAGAAAAAATTTTTTTTGTAAAAAAGGAATCTTTTTGATTGAAAATCCAACTATTTGATTGAAAGTTGAACTACTTTGTTAAAAATTAATTTGTTTAGTTGCAAATCAATCTCTTTGGTGAAAAATTTAATTACTTTGTTACAAATGTTTTTTTTTATTGTAAATAATTCTGTCAAGTGTCAATTCAACTATTTTATTTTTGGTTAAAAACTAATCGTTTCTGGTTTAAAATTCAACTGTTTGGCATGATAATTCAACCATTTTGTTAAAAATTCGTCATTTTAGTTGGAAAATTCCATTATTTCCGTAGAAAATTCATATTTTCAAGTGAAAAATTCAAGTATTTTCTAGAAAATTCGTTTTTTTTTGAAATTCAACAATTTAGTTAAAATTTTGTTTTTCTCATTTGACTGCAAAAATCTTTAATCTTGAAAATTCAACTGTTTTGTAGTAAATTAATCTTTTTGGGTTAATAATTCCTCTCTTTTGGTCGAAATTTGATCTTTTTTGACTGAAAATGCAACTGTTTGGTAACAAAGTAATACTTTTATTTATTCAAAAATTAATTTTTTTGGTCGAAATATCAACTATTACATTTTTTATTGAGAATTATTCTTTCTGGTTAAATTCGACTTCGTTGAAAGTTGAACTGCTTTGCTAAAAATTCATGTTTTGTGTTGCTAAGATTTTCAATTTTTTTTCAATTGAAAATTCAACTTTTTTTGAGAAATTTGATTATTTGATTTAAGAATTGTTTATTTTTGCTTGAAAGCTCAACTATTTGGTTGTAATTCCAACTGTTTGGTTTAAAATTAATTTTTCCGCTTTTTTCAAAATTCAACTATTTTATTGACAATTCTTCTTTTTTGTTAGAAATTCATTTTTTTGGGTTGAAAATTTCACTAGTTGGTTGAAAGTGGAACTGCTTTGATGAAAATTTATATTATTGGTTGAAGATTTAACTATTTTATTGAAAATTTATTGTTTTTGGTTGAAACCTAATTTTTTAACAGAAAATTTAATTATTCCATTATTTTTTGAAACTTGATCGCTTTTACTTAACAATTCAACAGTTTGGTTAAAAATTCATTTTTTTTTAAATTCGTCCTTCTTGTATACTTCTAGATTGACAATTTAACTTCTTGGTTGAAAGTTGAACTAATTTGATGAAAATACATTTTATTAGTTGAAGATTCATCTCTTTGGTTGAAAATTCAACTATTTGGTTAAAACTTACTTCTTTAGAAATTAAACTATTTTAATGAAAATTCATTTTTTTTAGTAGAAAATCAATTTTTTCAACTGATAATTTAACTATTCCATTATTGGTGGAAAATGGATCATTTTTAGTTAATTCTTTTTTCAGTTGAAAATAAATTTTTTCAAGTGCAAAAACTATTTTGTTTTTTGTTGAAAAGTTATTGTTTCCAGTATAAAATAAAAATCTTCAATTGAAAATAAAAAATTTCACTGAGAATTCATGTTTTTGATGAAAATTCAATTACTTCGTTGAATGTTGAACTACTTTTTCAAATATTCATTTTATTCGTTGAAGATTTAAATAGTTTGTTGAAAAATTGTTGTTTTTGATTGCAAATATTTTTTTTTCAATTGATAATTCAATTATTCCATTACAGGTTGAAATTTGGTAGCTTTTAGTTGAAAATTCAACATTGTTGAAAATTTAACTATATCGTTGAAAATTCGTTTTTTTTCTTTTACGGTCCAAAATCAATTTTTCCAAGCGCTAATTCAACTATTTCATTTATTGGTGAGAATTTATTGATTTCAGTTCAAAATTCAATAGGATGTTTGGTTAAAAATAAACTTTTTTGTTGAAAATTCAATGGTTTCCTAAAGAATCCTAGGGAATTTTTCGTCCTTTCGGCTTAAAAATGTAGCTACTTGGTTGCAAATATAACTGTTTGGTTAATAATTAATTTTTATTTGTGGAAAATTCAACTTTTTTCTTGTGCATTTCAAAATATTTTTGGAAAATCATCTAATTTAATAAAAAGTACTATTTTTTGTCAAAATTCAACTCCTTTGTTGAAAATTCATCTTTTTGGTTTGAAAAAGTATCCTTTTTGGTAGAAAATTCAACTATCTTCCAAATTTTTTTTTTCTTGTTTCGGCTTGAAAATTTTGCTAATTGGTTGTAAATGCAACTGCTTCGTTGATCAAGCTTAAAAGTCAGCTTTATGCTAAGACGTACTTTTCATCTTAAATACTCATCTCTTTCGTTAAAAAATTCATCTCTTTTGGTAGAAAATTAATCTTTTTTAGTTGAAAATTCAACCATTTTGTAGAAAATGCAATATATTTTGAATTAAAATCTGATGCGTTTCTTATAAATATATAGAATTCCTGAATATAAAACAAGAATACAACGATCAAATTTGGACAAACACCACAAAATGCTCCTATTGCAATTCCTAAAAACAAAAATTTGTTTCTTTGAACAAAAATGAAAAAAGAGGAAGGAAAAATGAGAAGGCAAACAACAAAATCTCTTTCCTTCCCTTGTTTATTTCTGTCATATTTTTATTTTTATTGTTATCAAATCTCCTCGATACCTAAATCATACTACAATAACTTTCGTTCAATTTATCCAAATCAGTTTTTAAATTAATAGACAACTTATTTTGTTTTTTAATATAAACCTCAATATGTACTTTTCCTATACCAATTGGTATAATATAATATAATATAATATTACCATCCTGACCTTTGATTACTTCTATGTCCAAAAGACTGATTTTATTATTCTTCTCTATTTCATGGGTAAATTGAATATATGAGTGAAAACTGTTAAAAGCATCAACAACTGCCTGAAACTTTGCTAGAGTAACACATAATAAGGTGTCATCAACATACCGAAAGTAAATGGGCAAAATAAAATCTAGCTTCTTGAAAGCAAAGACCTATAAACAGATCCATTTCATTTAAAATAAGTTGAGTTCATAATAAAAGCTATTCCTTTAATAAAATATTTTTGACCTAATCCAGTACCTGTTTTTATATTATTCCATCTATTTAAAATTGCCTGTTCAACTTATTCAAAGGGTATACTTGGAAACATTGTAACAACATCCAAAGAAATCATTACATGGTCATCTGTAACAGTTTTTTGAATAATAATCTTTTGGAATTTCCCGCTTTTTTTAATATTGTAGTATGAAGTTGTAGTGGAGTCTTTGAGTATCAAATTAAAGTTTTGTTCTAAAAATTTCGTAGGAGTGTTAATGGCTGAAATAACCATTCTCAAAGGATAGCCTTCTTTATGAATCTTGCTTAAACCATAACGTCTTGCAAGAACTGTGTCTTCGATATTCATATCAGTCCATATTTTATCTTTTCCTTAAAATCCTTTCTTTCTTAATTGTCTAGAATCCTGATAGTGTCTCTTCTAATTGTTTTAACGGATTTTCACTCAATAAATCAAAGCTATCACGATGGGAAAGTTAATCCTCCATATCCCTAATATAATCTGATTTCTTCATACAAACTTTAATATTGCCTTTATCAGCATTCATGCAAATTATATCAGGCCTGTTTTTGAAGAAACTTATCGTTATCATGAAACCTTAAGAAATTTTACGATCAATGCTACTGATGTGCAAACAATTCTTATCAACAGAGATCTTTGACAAGTGTAAAACCTTGTTTCGGAAATCTTGTTGATCTAATATTGGAATTTTGTGTATCCTTGATTCAACATCTTTGACTATTTCTATCATTTCTTTGGATTTACTTTTTGGCACATGATTACTAAAACTTTTACCTAATCTGAGAATATCTGTAACTTGAGCAGGAATTTGAATATCTGTGAAATTTACAAACCAAGGATCCTACCTTCTTATTAAAAAATCATGTATAAATTTATATTTTGCTCTTGAACATTAGTTTGTTGATCAATCAAAATATAAAGTTTCTTCTCATGTTTTTTATCATTGCTCAAAAATCTGTTATTAAGGTAAATCTGATGGTTAAGAAGATCAATGATTTTGTCTTGCTGTAAACATACTTCTAATTATGGAAATTTTTACTTTTAAAAAATTAACATGATTTGAAACATCCTTAATGAGTAAATTAAAAATTGAGAGTTTGAAATTCTCTAAATTATGTTCAAATTGTCTATCGCAAACATTACTGTGAAAAGAAAAATCTCGAAATTTGTTATCCAAGAAAAATATTTTTTTTATGTAATACATCATTTCTTCGACATTCAATCAAAAACCTTTTCTGAAGGATACTGCCTCTTAATTTTTGGTTGATATCACACCATAATT
>JAABKJ010008064.1:0-11544 GCA_011634705.1 Andricus grossulariae | reverse complement strand
CACCCATGGTTTATCAAATTAGAGCCACCTGGTACAAAATGTTCATGTTTGAAGGCATAACCCCTAAACAGAAGCATCTTTATTCTTATTTTATCATTATCTTATTGTTATTATTATTATCTTATTTTATTTATTATTATTCTACTAGCCCTACTTCACTACTACATACAACATATATTGCAAAAACTACATTCCCAAAATAATGAATAGACATTTAAGGCTTCCCTGGAATGAACTAAGGATATCCGATTTTTTATTTTTCTGCCTCAACCTTTTTGTGAAGCGAATGAAACAGTGAAACTGTTACTATTTTTTACTACTCTGAAGTGCTTTCAGTTCCTACTGTCATCAACCTAGTACATGTTTTAGTTTTCTAGAAATCCAGGTGGCTCAAATTCGAGCCCTATATCAAAACCGACTAAATGAATTAGTAACTATAGCTACTGAAGGAATTGGTAATGTTATTAGGAAGTTGTAGGTTCTCAAAATTTTCATATTATTTTAAATTTGTGCACAAGAAGAGGCACGTCAATATTCCAGAGAATTAAGTCGAGTCTCGTGATTCTGCAGTACAATTTGCAGAGAATTTTTCTAAAAATACATTTTACTTAACCTAACTTTTTTTAAGCACACTTTCCCAGTAAACCAAAACTTACCCATTTTTAAAGAAACTAAACAGATGACAAAAGTAATGATATCAGTGGCCATAAAAGTCCAATTTATTTTTGCGTACACGATTTTGAGCCCCATCTCTTGTCTCGGAAGACAAACTAAAGTCCCACATAACCGCGAAATTTGAATGTCATAGGATTTTCCAAAGTGAAATGAGTTTACTATTTTTTATTTATTATCCTAAAACAAGGGAATAATAATACAAAAACGATTAAAAGTATTGAATAATTCTTTTATTGCATGAAATAGATTGTTTTAAAAAGATTAAAAAAAGATTAACGTATTGTTTTAAAAAGTTTTAAAAATAGAAGTTGTCTGTAATGTTTCAATTTTGAATATTATATTGTTCAATCGAAGACTACTAATTATTAATGTTCAAATTATTATAACCGAGAGGCGTATTTTAAAGTATAAAAATTGAGGCAAAGGGAATCTTTATAATAAGATTATTAAATTTGAAATAATCTATAATTCATTATTTTTAATAATATAGATAAATTATATTGATTGAACTTTTAGCAATGAAATTATTACGTTTTGTGGAAAAAATTGTTTTCAATACAAAATATTTGGTTTTAAAGCCAACAATTTTCAGGAAAATTACCCCTTTTAGGGTCGTTGAACTCGGCCAATTTGAAGTTCAATTCATATTTTAACAATCTTGTTAATGGGGTTGAAATATTTATTTATATTTATTTATTTCATCAATGTTGAAAAACATAAATGTTTAAACAATTTATTATTATTGTTACTAATATTATCTTATGACTCATGCTAGAAATTTCGGTTTTTTCTGATGTTTCCAGCTTTTTGTTTTCTTTTCACTTGGAGTGAGTTAATATTTAATTTAATATAGCAAGAATATTTGTTTAAACAAATTATCATTGCCTATAGCTATCTTCTTCTATATTCATACTAGATAGTTGCGGTTTTTTCTGAATTTTGTTAGTTTTGTCCATTTTTCGGTTAGAGTGGAGAGATAATTAATTCATGTTACGGAAAAAATGGTTTAAACAATTCATTATTATTAATAATATTCTTTTTGCCTAATGGTAGAAAGTTTCTGTTTTTTATGAAATTTTAAACTATTTGTCTATTTTCCACTTGACGTTTGAAGTTTGACGTTTCACTTGAAGAAATATTTAAGTTGAGAAAAATACTTGTTGAAACAAATTATTATTGTCAATAACTATCTTCATCTATATTAATGTCCGATAGTTGCGGTTTTTTTTTCTGAAATTTTTAACTTTTTCCCCATTTTTCACATAGTGAGGTAATAATTATTGCAAGTTGATAAAATTATTTGTTCAAACAATTTATCATTGTTTATATAACTATTTTCCTTAGACAAGTGCTAGAAATTTGCTGTTTCTTCTGAAACGTTTAACTTTTCTTTGCCTTTTTAGTTATGAACACATGATAAACAAACATTAGAGAGAAATATATTTCAAACAATCTCTTTCTTTTTCTTGAATATATTTTGCTAGAGGGGAACTGATATCAAAATATGTAAGACAGCTTTTTCTGTTTAAATTGTTTTTTTTTAAACATTGGGAAATGAGCAAAAATAATTCACCTAAAAGAGTAAAATACTATTTAAAAAATCATTCTTGTTGAGGTTCACTTATTATTTCTTCATAACTAAAAAGTCAAAGCAAAACTATGATTTCAGAAAAAAAGAAACTTTCTAGCATTACTCTAAGAGAATATAGTTATAAACAATGAAAAATTGTTTAAATAAGCATGTTTGTTAACTTGCATTAATTATTACTTCACTAAGTAAAAAGTGGACAAAAAGTTTAAGAGTTTAGAAAAAACCGCAACTTTTTAGCACTTATCTAAGAGAAGATAGTTATAAACAATAATAAATTTGTTGAGAAAATTTGTTTGTTAACTTGCATTATTTATCACTTCACTCAGTGAAAAATGGGTAAAAAGTTAAATATTTCAGAAGAAACCGCAACTATATTGCATTGATAAAGAAAAAGATAGTTATAAACAATGATAAATTGTTTAAATAATTATTTTTACTGAATTCAATTAATCATTAGCTCACCCTATATGAAAAGTGGACAAATAGTTGTAAATTTTAGAAAAAACCACAACTTTCTAGCATTATTGAAATGGAATATTATTAATAATAACGATAAATTGTTTAAACAAATGATTTCATTAACTTTAATCAATTGTCCACCTCACTCAAAATGAAAGATGAACAAAAAGTTGAAAATTTGAAAAGAAACTGCATTTTTCTAGCATTATCCTAAGAGAATATTAGTAACAATAATAAAAAATTGTTCAAATAGTTATATTCGTTAACATTCATGAACTATTACTTCTCTATAATTGAAAAGTGAACTGAAAGTGGAAAAGTTTTTAAAAACCCGCGACTTTATCTCAATTCTGAAAAAATTGCTAAAAACAAGAATAAATTGTTTAAACAATTTATATAAACATCAAGTTACCTGTGAAAAGTAGTATTTCATGTCTTAGAAACAATATGCATTACAAAAAATGCAAAAAAATCATAATTGACACCAAAAACTCGCAAAACCCATTTTTTCACTTATCGGGTTTTTTTGAGACCCTATAAAATCGACTTATGGGGGTGATATTTGAAAAGTAATATTATATTCGTATTCTATGGCTAATTTTTAAGAGAAATATTGAGTTTCAACTCGATTCAGCTAATATTGAGGATTCTGAATAAAATTTACAAAAACGCCTTTTCTTCTTATGGGAAATACGTGTTCAAATTCATGGGGCTTGCGCCAACTCTGAATATCATTCCTTTTTTGAAAAAATATGCTATCTTATGTATGAGTTTATTAAAAAATCCGAAAATCGTATTTAAAATTTGAATTCATAATATGATGGTTGACGCCATTATACAAGGACGCAGATATCCATCCTATGTAGGGAATAATTCAATTTACCATAAAAGTGAAAATATCGGGAAAGGGTGCTTTGTGCATCAAGACGTCAAACGCAAATACATGCAAATTAGATATTTTACTACGATAGCGAGGAGAGATCCTCCGGTAAAGGATCCTCTTTTCTCTCCCCCTGAGACACTTGCCTATCAGTCCATGTGTCACAGGATAGATGCTCATGTGTACATTATACACCATATATCTACGTGACGATATTGCAAAGTGGATAACCGAATGTATAAGCGGATATTGGTTATACATATTTATAGGGTCCGTGATACCACTTGCACCATCCTTATAACCACCCCTTCCTTTCACACTTCAAAACCTTCACCTGTAACCACACAGGCTGTTTTTATAATTTCAATTGATTATGCGCGATAAGATATGAAAGATACTGATGAATTATTCATTTTGAAGTTTCAGAGGAAATGAAAATAAACTCTATAAACATTAAATTCTTCAGAAATAGGCCACCCACATATATGTAACATCCCCTTGGAAGGAAAATAGTGAGACCTATTGTAAAGATTTACCTTCAACAAAAATTCAAAATCGTGTAAGAAAATTTTATGAGCAACGATCAATAATTATGCCTCTAGAGAGAAAAGGAGGAGGTTGATAAGAAAATCAGGGGGTATGTGGGAAGGGGTGATGAGGTTGCAGGTGGAGAAGAGGAGACAGAAAAGGAGGTTAGAGGAGACTATAAGGAGAGAGACAGGAACATGAAATTGATAATGAAGAACGTGAAGGAAGAGATAAGGAGGAGGATGACTAGAAAGTCAGGGGGTATATGGGAAAGGGCGCTGAGGTTGTAGGTGGAGAAGAGGAGATAGAAAAGGAGGTGAGAGTAGACTACAAGGAGAGAGACAGGAACATGAAGTTGATAATGAAGAAGGTGAAAGAAAAAGAGAGGAGACACACAATGAAATTCCAAATATTTAGGAAAAATAGGGGAAGCTCAGTGCAAGTTTAAAATATACGGATAATAAAGTTTGTGGTGGAGATGCGGCAACAAGGATGAGAAGGAGGAGGATAAGGTTAAAAGAAGAAGATTATGTAGGGGGCTGAGGGTAGAGGTGAAAATAATGAGGGTTGGGATGAAGGAGGCATGGGAAAGGGTGAGATTAGGGTTGGTGGTGGTAGTGGCATTGTGTAAGGGATGATGACATTTTAGGTGAACATAGGAGAAAGAATAAGGGGATTATAGGGGATGATGTAGGGGGATGAGGTTGATTGTAAAGATAGGATATAGGGATAGCAAGATTGATGGTGGAAAAGACGAGAGAAATGAGTATGAGAAGGGTAAGAGGGAAAGGAGGAGGTGGAAAAGTAGTTGGATAAGGCAAGAAGGGAAGATGGAAGTATAATGAGAATGAGGATGATAGCAGCATATGAGGAGAAATGATGAGGTTGCAAGTTGCAGTAGGTACCACTTACAACATTCTCATAAACACCCCTTACTTTCATAACTCAAAACCTTCACCTGTAACCACACAGGCTGTTTTTATAATTTCAATTGATTATATACGATAAGGTTTAAAAGATACTGATGAATTATTCATTTTGAAGTTTTAGAGGAAATTAAAATAAACTCTGTAAACATAAAATTCTTCAGAAATAAGCCACCCACATATATAACATTCCCTTGGGAGGAAAACAGCGAGACCTATTCTAAAAATTTACTTTTAATAAAAATTCAAAATCGTGTAAAAATTTTATATAAGCAGCGACTAATAATTATGCCCCTAGAGAGATAAGAAGGAAAATGATGAGAAACTCAGGGTGTATAGGGGAAGGGGCGATGAGTTTGTAGGTGGAGAGGAGGAGATAGAGAAGGAGGTGAGAGTAGATTACAAGAAGAGAGACAGGCACATGAAGTTGATAATGAAGAAGGTGAAAGAAAAAGAGAGGGGAGACATAATGAAATTCCTAATATTTCGGAAAAATAGGCAAAGCTCAATGCAAGGGGGAAATATACAGATGATAAAGTTTGTGGTGGAGATGCGCAACAAGGATGAGAAGGAGGGGGATCAGGTTAAAAGAAGAGGATTATGTAGGAGGCTAAGGGTAGAGGTAAAAATAATGAGGGTTGGGATGAAGAAGGCATGGGAAAGGGAGAGAATAGGGTTGGTGGTGATAGTGGCATTGTGGAAGGGATGATGAGATTTTAGGTAAACATAGGAAAAAGAATAAGAAGATTATAGAAAGAGAAGTAGGGACATTTGGTTGATTGTAAAGATAGGATATATGGATAACAAGATTAATGGTAGAAGAGACGAGAGAAATGAGTATGAGAAGGATAAGAGGAAAAGGAGGAGGTGGAAAAGTAGTTGGATAAGGCAATAAGGGAAGATGGAAATATAATGCGAATGAGGAATTTATAATACAAAAACTTCATGAACCTTAATTTTTACAGGATATTATACAATCGTTTACCCACATATATAGTACTTTCTCTTCAGAAGAAGAATAGTGATACCACTGACAAAAATCTTTTTCTAATGAAAATTCAAAACTGTTTCAAATAATAGTTTCTTAGCAGCCTCCAAAAATAATGCCTTCCGAGGGACAGGAAGAGTAATAATGATTTAAAGGAGAGGGTGATCATAGTGGGAAGGGCAATGAGTTCTAGGTGGAGAAGAAGAGATAAAAAAGTAGGTGAAAGGAGACTATAGGGGGAGGGAGGAACACGAAGGTAATAGTAAAGAAAGAGAGAGAATAAGAGAGGGGAGAAATGTTGGAATTCCTCAATATTTAGGACAAATAGGTGAAGCTGAGGGCGATATGGAAATACAGGAATGAAGATTTCTTGGTGAGAATCAAGAAGGCAATGAGCAGAAGAAGGAGGTCGATAAGGGTGCGAGGAAGACGTTTGGGAGAAGGTAAGGAGATACGGATCAGTGTAAAAATAAGGAGAGTATTGGTGAAATAGGAATGGGAAGAGGGGCAATTAGTTTATAGGGAGATAGAGAAGATAGAAAAAGGTGAATAGGAAAATCTATTAGAAGGGGCATCAGATTGATGGTAAAGAGAGCATATAGGGATGAGAAGGAAATGAAGAAATTCATTTAAAAAAAGGCACCAGCCTGAGTAGAAGAGGGTAAGGAAGAGAAAAGGAGGATGACAAAGTGAAGAAGAGAACACAAGCGCAGAGGGAAATGCAAAAAGAGTGAGGATGATAGCGGCATATGTGAGCTAGCATTAGAGGATGAGGGAGAAATATAGAGAAAAGAAAAGAAGGGATATGTCATGGAATTGCAAAATATTTCATGAAGATAATGGACCTGAGGGTCGAAGGAAAATAAAATGATCAGGTAGATTTTGGTGAAAGAGAGGGGAATAAGGAAGATTAGGGGGGTGTTAAGCGGAAAGGAGGATAGGAAGGGAGTTAAGTGTAGTGCAAAAGATAATGAGGATGAGGATGATAGGGGCATAGGGAAAAGAGCGATCAGCTTGTAGGTGGATATAGAGGAGATAGAAGAAAGAAGTTGATGAGAATATAGTGAAGAGGTAGGAGCATGAATGTGGTGAAGTAGAAATACATGAATTAGGTTGATAGAGGGGAGATGAATGAGGTGAAGGAGGAGATTAAGAACGAGAGGATGAGATTGTGCAGGAGGAAACAGGTGAATAAACTGATAATGAAGATGGGGGTAGAATATACCCAAAGGAGGGGATATGAGGGTGAGGCTGATAGAAGCATGCGAGGGACGATGAGATTGTAGATGGATATAGGGGATAAAAAAGAAGGTCAGGGGAATATAAAGTGAAAGGTAAGGACATGAGGTAGACAGTGAAGGGGGAATATAACGATACTGAGATTGGTGCTGGAGAAGGATATAGAAATAAGAAAGGGAAGAAGGGAATAAGGCCGAGAGCAGAAGGATGAGGTGGATAATAGAATAAGGAAAAAGGGAAATGTAGAGAAAGTGAGGGTCAAAGGAGTGTATAATGAGGAGCGATGAGATTCAGGTTATAGCAGGAACATGTTAATGGTGAAGAGATCGAAAAGCGGAGAGAGGGAAAATGTGATGAAATTTCAAAACATTAAAGAATGATAGGGGACCTGAGGGTGAAGAGGAAATGCAGAGATAAGGTTGATGGCGCAGAAGTAGAAGTAAATAAGGGAGAGGAAGAGGATAATGAGGGTAAGAGCAGTATAATGGACAGTAGGATGATTTAAGAGCAAAAGATAATGAGGTTGAGGGTGATAAGGGCATAGAGGTACGGGCGATGAAGTTGTAGATGGGAGGAGATAGAAAAAGGGGAGTTAAGAATATAGAAGGAGAGGCAGGAGACATGTGGCTAGTGGTGAAGTAAGAATATAGGGATTATAAGGTTGATCGTGGAAAGAGAGAGATACTTTATTAGGAGAAGGAGTTGGGATAATAAGAAGAGGAGAAGAATGGTGAAGTGGATGAGGGAATGAAGGAGGAGGAATATGAGGGAGTTTTAAACCATTATATAGGAATAGGGATAGAGAGATGATATCTTGAGGTTATGGCGGAGAGGTAGATAGAGTCGAAGATCCTTATTCTGAAACAGGCATCTGAGAGGGAGTGGATGAAGGGGTGTGGATGAGGAGTGATAGTGGATGAGGAGTGATAGTAGAGGAGGATGTGCATTTCATAATGTTTAGAGGAAGAGGGCTAATAAGAGATGGTGTGAAAGAGGGAAGAGATAGTGTTTGAAGGAGACGATAGGACAATATAGGTGTGGATAAGACGGAATAGAGTAGGGTAAAGAGTGGAAGGGGGTATAGGTTTCAGGTGTCTTTGGGGAAAAAGTACTAGTAGGATGAACTTTGAAGAATATCCTATCCTAAATTGTACCAATGGTATGAAAGTTTTTCTCTCGCATCGTGATTCGTTCGCTGATTCGTCGACTCGCGTGGCCAATTTGCAAGGTGCAGTGAGTCACATTAGTCAAGGTACCTATCGCAGCGCAGCCATCGCGTAACGGTAATGCGCGCCTTGCGATTCGCCCGACTCTCCTCTATGCGGCGATGACGTTAATGATCTGTTTAATTACGGCGCGACACGAAAAGAGGACGAGAGTCAACAGCGAATGAAAACCTTTTCTCAGGGACAAATCTCACCACCACTTCCGGAACCTATTTATCTCTACTAGCCAGTAGATCCCTGACAAAGAAAATAATTTTCAAACCTAATTGACTTTTTTTATCGCTCCTTATTTATTACCCTCGGCGATTTCAATTACAATCGGTGCACTTAAATCTTTCAATCTATGCTACATCTATATGTGCTGGAAAATATAAAATGTTATTGTTCTTCCTTCGAAAGGAAGATGTATGTCAAACTGTCTTAATCTTTATTACAGGATGCTTTAAATAATAACCACAAGATTTTGCAGTGAACAATCTTAATTTCATGCAACATTTATTACCCCACTGGCATCGGTGCTATCGCGAGAATCACGGATATATCGCGAGATCTGGCTGCATTTCCGGACCATCGTGCCGAGAGAAAGCAAGTTGGAATTGATTTTCTCGCTTCGCAGCTCAGAGGATCGTACTTGTACACTGAGAAAAATTTTTGTTTGAATCTAAAAAATTTTGTTTGAATAAAACAAATTATTTCTTTGATATAGGGTCAAACAAATGTTTCGTTGATTCAAAGCAGCCCCGTGGCTGTACTTTTAGGCCAAAAATTATTCAAATGCATAAGGAAAGTGTCACAAATGTGAAGTTTTGTGCTTTTTATATTATAAAAACGGACTTAAAAATTTTTTTTTGCTTTAGAATTCAGTTTTGAGGCTTTGAGACTGAAAATTTATCAAGTTTTTTTTGTGATGAACGAGAATAATGGAGATAATTTTGCCGAACTTGCCTTGAGAATTTGAAAGATTTCAAGAAAATAAAATATTTTTCTTGAAATTCCTGGTAAAGTTCAAAAAATGTTTTATTTGGTAAATTAATTTTAAGAAAATATTAAAAATGATTATCTAAAATTTCGATAAATAATGTAGAAAATTTTTAAACCAAATTTTTCAATTCTGCACGTTTACAACATTTTGCCAAAAACTCGTGTTAGTTTAAGAAATATTTATAAGTTTCGCAAAGTTTTCATAAAATTTAATAAAAAATGTCGATTTCATAAAATTGAAAAAAAAACGATTTTCAAAGATTTTCAAGAAAAAATTAAGAATCCTTTTAAGAATGAAAGGTTTCAAGAGATTGAAAAACATTTCTCGATGAAATTGAACCAGATTTCAAAACATTTCGAAAGATTTCCAAAATTTTCAGAAAACTATGAGGAAGACTTTAAAGCAATTTCCTAAATTTTTCAGTTAAAAAAAATTATGAAAAATTCGAATCACTTTAAAATATATTAAGAAGTTTTGAAAAAGAATGCAGAAGATTTTAAAGCAAAAATTTTACATTTTCCAAGATTAGATTTTTTTTTAATTTTTCAAATAATGATTTTTTACTTTGAAAAATTAATTTTAAGATACAATTGAAAATTATTCCCAAAATTGAATCCGTAAGATTTTAAGGCAATTTTTTGTATTTTGCAGAATTTTGAAAAAATTTTAGGAAAATCTAACACATTTTAAACTATATTTGGAAATTTTAAACAATTTCCAAAATAATTTAAAGACATTTAAAACAAAATGTAGATTTTTGAAGACAGCGAAAATAAGAGCTTTTTAAGAATTTTGAAAGCTTTCAAGAAAATAAAAAAGTTTTCTTTTAAAGATTCCTGGAAAGATTGTATATAATTTTTTATTGAAAAATAATCATTTCAAGGGAAAATTGAAAAAGAGTTTCAAAAATTTCCAAAAGATTTCCAACATTATCGAAAAAATATGTGGAAGATATTAAACCAACTTTTTTTTGCTTGATTTAAAAAAAAAGTTTTGGAAAAGATTTCAAGAATAATTGAAGCAATTTCAAGGAAATTAAGAAAAAATTAAGAATTTTAGAAATTAAAAAAAAAGGTTTTTTAAACTTTTGAATGGTTTCAAGAGAATAAAAAAATCTTCTGGAAATTTCTGGAAAGATTTAAATAATGTTTTAGTCAGTAAATTAATTTTAAGAGAACATTTGAAAAGGTATCAGAAGATTTTGAAAACTGCAAAACTAAAGCCAAATTTTTCAATTTTGCATGATTACAAAATTTTAGAAAAAATTCGTGTTAGTTATGGAAATTTTAAGAAGTTTTGCTGAAGATTCATAGAAAATTTAAAATGTTTTTTTTTTTATTTTCGAAACTTACTTTAATAGAATATTCCAAAAGATATCCAAAATTATGTTTAAGAATCTGAAAGATTGTTGGGAAATTGTTTGTATTTTGCAGGATTTTCAATGATTTCCTCAAATTTCGAAAAAGAAAGTAGAAGATTACGATTACCAAATTCAAACAAAAATTGATTTTATTCAAGAAATATAAAGAAGTTTTCGAATGGTTAAAAAATAATTCAGAAAAGATTTCAAAAAGTTTAAAACGATTTCAAAAAATTTAAAATGAAATGTAGATTATGAAAAATTCGAAAAAGTAGGATTTTAAGAATTTTGAAGGTTTTAAGAGAATGACCAAGTTATTTGAAGATTTCTGGCAAAATTTAAATGATTTTTTATTTTGATAAATTCATTTTAAGATAAAATTGAACAAGATTTCAAAACATTTCAAAAGATTTCCAAAATTGCCGAGAAAAAATTTGGAAGATCTTAAAGCAATTTTTTTTCTAAATTTGATGCAAAATTCGAATCAGTTTAAAAGATATTAAAAAAATTCCAAGAATTATTTGAGACTACAAACGATTTCAAGAAATGTAAAAACAAAATGTGGATTTTTGAAGATTTCGAAAAAAAGCTTTTTAAGAGTTTGGAAAGGTTTAAAGGGAATAAAAAAGTGTTCTTCCCGAAATTCTTGGGAAGAAGTTTTCTTGAATATTCAACAATATATTTCACTTT
>JAABKJ010008063.1:0-11544 GCA_011634705.1 Andricus grossulariae | reverse complement strand
AATTTTCTCACAATTTTAAAATTAAAAGCTTCGGAATTATTTACAAGAATAAAAAAATTTTTAATATCACCAAATGGTTACGATAGTCTCAAAAAGGATAATAATGTGTAAATTATATTCCTACAATTATTTCAGGTAATTATCAATAATTATATTATTAATCAATTAGAATAATTTTTACTTGACAAATAAAAAATGCAGATATGCTACTGAAGAGAAGGATCGGTGGCTCAAAGTTACCCTCGAATCCGGGTGAAGAAACTTACCATGCACTTGTGCTATTCGATTTCAGGAAATCGGACTACAGAAAGACCGAGGATCCTCATGAGCAGAAACACATCTGCGCAGATGTGTTTCATTTATCAGGATCTGAGGGTTCAGCACTATTCCAAATCCTGGAATTTGTGTAGATATGCTAGAATTTCTGAAGATGTATTGTTTCTTCATCAGAAATTCTCAAAAATCGCTGTAGATATGCTAATTGAGACCTAATTATCTCGAGATTTAATTACAGTTTTTATTAATGATTAGCATAGTTAAATTCATCTTTTCGTTATGAATCCAACCATATGGAAAAATTACTTACGTTTCGGCAACTATTGCGTACCTTTTTGAAAGGTAACTGAAGTTGAAAAATTTAATTAATCAAAAACAATCATGAGCTTGTAAAACAAAAACACGAGGCAAAACGGAAAATTCCAGTCCATTTCTAAGTCAATGATGAAAACATGTACATTATAAGAAGTCTCTGGAAATTGAAGAGACTTCAGTTAAGTAAAAAACAACTGGCTTTTTGGATTTCTTCCGAAAAAGTATTGGACAACTTAAATTTCCGAAAATTTTCGTTAATTTATAAATTTACCGCAAATTTCCCAAATTTCTCGTAATTTCGGAGATTTAACAGTTAAAAAATTTAGGAAGTCAAATTCTAAATAAAAATGTATCAGGGTGGCCTCTAAATACAAAAAACAAGTTTCTTGTCATTTGCCGCTTACAAAACATGTTACCAAGTGATAACAATTGGAAAATTAAAACTTTCATATCTGCAAGAATGTTCCATTTAAATACTGAATATTTAAATACAAAATATAAGAATTCAAAGCATTAGAGCAGTTCTCAATTCAAAGTATTGACACTTAAAATATAATAATTTTCAATCCATTAATTAATAAAATAATGTTATTAGTCTTTTCGAAATTAGGGCTTTTTTATGTCTGAAAAAGCTTATAATCCTACCGTTAAATATCTTCATGTTCGAAAAATTGCAGACCGGACCTAAAAGCCGTTCTGCCAAATATTTTTAAAGAGTTGAAAAGATTTGAAAGATTTCCAGGGATTTAGAAGGATTTCAACAGAGCTAAAGGAAATTTTCTAGGCTTATAAACGTTTTACGGAATTTTTGAAAGATTTTTAAGATATTACGCCAATCCAAGGAATTGTAAAAGATCTAATTCAGGGACTGCAAAGAATTTCCTAATCTCTCTAAGATTTTCAAAAGATTTGATAAAATTTGAAAGGTCTTATGGTATTTTTAATGATTTCAGAGGATTTGAATGCTAAAGATTTCAGAGGATTTTTATGGGATGATTTCAACTGATTTTTAACGGATTTCAAAAATATATAATGAGGTCTTACAGAACTTCCTAAAATGTCGACAAATTTTGAAGGATTTCTTATGGCCTTTTTTAGGTTTTAGGTTATTTCAAGATTACGACGGACTTTTAAAGCATTGCAATGGATTCAATAGAATTCCCAAAGATTTTATTGATTTTAATAGACGTCAAAAGCTTTAAATTTATTTCAATAAATTTTCCAGGATATCAGGAACTATCTTTAGATCTCATGGTATTTCGCGGGTTTTTTCAACGTTTTTTATTGCATTTTAACGGATTGTAAAGATTCACAGTAATTTTATAATATTTAAAGTGCTATCAAGAAGAATCTGCCTGTATCTGAAATCAGTTTATGGAATTCTCTCGTTTAAATCTTGGATATGAAAATTATTTTATTTACGCTTCTTTAAACACTGATAAGTAAACTTAATAACAGACTGAATAGAAGCTTTTAACACTTATCAGATTTTTACATTTACTTCAAGAACAGTGAGAGAGTTCAGGCAATTTAAAAATCAGTTATTCTCAGATCAGATAAAAGTGCTTATAATCTGAAATACGTGAAAAATGGCGTCGTGCAAACTGGCCTTCGCTCTTATATTTGCTATACAATTGGATATCGATGCAGCTCTGCCATATTTTTCAAGAAAACAACCGGCTCTGCCATATTTTTCAAGAACACCGGCTCATACAAATTTTTCAAGAATTGCACCATTAACATCTATAAGAGTAGATCCGATAGTTCCAGTCAACTCTCGCGGTTGGTACGTTTTTGGACAAAGAGTTGAAGGCGACCGAATGGTACCCGAAAGAAGACTGGAAGTGCCGCCCAATCCACTAGGTGGTGTCCGTCGACACATTGCAATAATAGAAACCCAGCCTGGCGAAATAATCACAGAAATTAAACTCAAAAGTTGGCATAACCTTAAGTCTATGGGTGAAGAAATCCATGAAATTGGTTATGGTCCACATCATAAAAGTGTCAAAATATTGTTCGTGAGTCTGCCGAACGAATGGATTCGGTTTACTATATCGATGCGGGTTCGTGAAATAAAACATGTTTATTGAATTAATCTCAAAATACTCCAACATTAAATTTGGTTAATTGCAACTTTTATTTGTATGTATTAGAATGTGTGATTGTAAAAACAAAACTTAATAATATCAAATTATTATCAAATAACCTAACGACAATCTGAATAAAATTAGTATCCAACTAAGTTTGTCATGGAGTGACATTCTTTTATTCATCTTATCCTATTTTATTAAGACTTGATCAAAATAATTCTAACTCTATTTTTAAGTTTATGTTTGAATATAAGAATTTAAACCAAGTTAAAATCAAGGTAGAATGCAAATAAGAATATATATATTCTGGTACTTTGGCGTATTGAGATAATTCTAAGATCAAAACTGATGCAATCGGCCAGAACGTTTCGAAATACCAAGCCTAAAGCACAAATATTTTCGGTGTTCAGGAACACTTCGTATCATGTTTACATGAATTCGGCTTTTACAAAGGCTTTTTCATTATATTTATCATTTGTGATGAAGCGATAAATCAAATTTATATAGGCATAACAGGATGTCATACATAGCTCTTCATATCAAAATTCACATATATAAACCTGCATCTTTTGTACAATAAATGAATATCTTATCTATAAGGAAGTAGTAAATCATCCTTGTTTTTCTCGAAATGAGCTTGAACCTGTTTACCTGAATTCGGCTCTTACAGTTGCGCAATATTACTCTATGAAATCATCAGAACCCTTCGAGAATGTTCTAGATTCTTTGCAGAACGTTCTCCATATCAGCCTCACAGGGATACACAGTGGAACACACATACCCAGACACTGAAATAAACAATTTGTATTGTTGTGGTTTCGGAAATCATTTCAATAAAAAGTCATTCGTCACTGTTTGAATTTGATACTCAAATTGCTTATAGAAGTTTTGTGTAAACTACCATTAGAAAATTTTGCAATATCTGGTATTCAGTTTGAATATCATGATTTGCCGACTCATCATTTAAGAGGGAAAATATTGTTCAAAAGTTGTTTACGTCTACTGACACTGTTTAAATTATTAGAAGGAAATTTTCTAGTATAGCTTGTACAACAGCAGAACATAAGTAAGAATCACGGGTGGGGAGTTTAACATTAAAGTGTTCGAAAATTCTAGTAACTTTAACCGCAGGGTGAAGGGAGAATGATAAAATTAATCTAATCGTGTTGACCGAAGCAAAAAACGTTGTGGGTTCGCATCCGAAAAAGAGTAAAAAAAAAACAATTGAAATCGAGTAAATGAGTTCATATCACTGAGATAAGGTATACATTAGATATTTTTCATCGAAAGAAGTGTTTGAACAAATGTAAATTGTTTAAACAACTATGGGTTGGCAATTAAAAATGCCATCATAAGAGAAGCTAATGAAATTCGTTGAATAATTTATGATATAAACTAATTAGTTCATGACACTGAGGGAAGTTGTACATTTTTTATATTTAGCCAAAAAAATTGTTCAAACAAATGGAAATTGTTTGAAAAATGATCGGTAAGTGGTGAAACAAATTCACATACCAGAATTCTATGAAATTTGTTGACAAATTTGCATCAAACGGAACCTTTTAGCCTTATTTCAGAAAAAAGTTACATTTAAACAATAGAAGATTGTTTAAATAATTACCAAGAAATTAAATCGATCGGAATAATTTCTTATATTATCTAATTAATTCATCTCGTTGTGAGGGTGCCGAATAATTTGCGAAAAAATGTGAAAAAGTATAGTTAAGAAAAAGCGAAATTTTTCAAACAATGGATAATTAATTTTTAAAATTATAGGTGAATGGTAAACGTACCAGACATACCACAATTTTCGGAAGTTTCTCGAGAAGGTTGCACAAAACAGCACCTTTCTGTCTTATTTCAGGAAAAAATTACATTCAAGCAGTAGAAATTGTTTAAATAATTATGGGTCAGTAATGAAAAATGTCATGTTTGGAGAAGCTTACGAAATTTTTTGTATAATTTACGATTTAAACTAATTAGTTCATGTCACATAGAGAAGTTGTACATTTTTTATATTTAGTCAAAAAAATTGTTGAAACATATGGAAATTGTTTAAAAAATGACCGGTAAGTGGTGAAAATACCATGAATACAAGAATTCTATGAAGTTTATTGAAAAATTACCATCAAACGGGACTTTTTTCCTTATTTTAGAAAAAAGATAAATTTAAACGACAGACAGTTGTTTAAATAATTAACAGGAAATTAAATCCATTGGAATAATTTTTATATTATTTAATCAGATTATCTCGTTGCGAGGGTGCAGAATAATTTGAGAAAAATTTAAAAAAAGTATTGTTTAAACAAAACGAAATTGTTCATACAAGTAATAATTAATGCAAAAATAGATTGAAGTTTTCAATTTCACCATTGAAATTATCTATGATGAAAAACATAAGCAAAAGTAATATTTATGGACAATATAACGCAAGATAATTGATCTCGTTAATGAGCGATTTTCGGGGCATACTGGAAGGAAGTGTAAGTAAGTAATCAATGCACACATCACATTCACGAAAGTGATTTTAAGAAGTCCACATCATGTACACCACTCCATTCTGATATTTATAGCAGCAAAGAAAGAAAATTGGTTCAACAAATTTATTTTTGTTTGAAAAAATAAGTACTTGTAAAGTATTAAATTTGAGGTATCAAAAAAGTATAAAGTATATAAAAAAGCAACCGTGATTTTGATTCTATCAGGAAAAAGCCAACTTTCGATGCAGACAAAATTATTAAAACAAAGGCAATCCGTTTAAATAATTCAAAATTACTTCAAAATATTGATCATTTTTCTACTAGGTGAACAATAATATTTTTGACTAAAAAACGAGGATAAAGTGCTCAAAGGTGTAGACTTCATGCAGAATTTACATTTTTGCATTTAGAATTACTATGAGGGGCACTGCTGGCGTGTGTCATGAGTGGCAAACTCATATCATTATTAAAAAAATTCTTGGTCAGAAACTGCTTCCCCTCTCCTCGCTAAACGAGCTAACACTCGCCTTCCTTTACTTCCCTTCACCAGCCATCACTTCTCTTATCCTACTCACCCTAATTTTTAATAATTTTCCCTACTTCCCCTTAGTTACACTCTCTTCCCATAGTTCCCCTTTCAACATTTCGCTTCACTTCTTTTACTTCACCATATTTCCCATACTTCACCTACTATCCCTTCCCTCACTTCCCCTTCTGTCTCTCCTCTCATTTCCCCTCCAACCCTCGAAACAATTCCCTCACTTCTCATATATTTATTTCCACTACTTTTCCTCTTCTAATTTTCCTTACCGTAGCCTCTCATTTCAATATTTCCCCTACTTGCACTCCCCTTATTTCTCCTATTTTATCTACTTCCCCACCCCTAATTTCCCCTACATCGCGAACTAGCTCCTACTCGCCACCGAATCGTCTGCAACTTCCTTATGATTTGCCTCTGACACCTATATCAAACTTTCCAATTGTGTACAATTGCCTACTTCCCACACTTGTAGCACAATATACTATTTTGTCTCTGTTAAAGTTAACATTGATAAAACACTGTCAACCGAGTTTCAATAAAAGTTAAATGCAAACAAGAATTAATTTATTTTTTTGGTTGACATCTTAAGAGAATTCTAAGGTGAGAGTTGTGATAATCGGTCTAGGTGTCTTGAAATTCGGTGACCGAAGCACAAATATTTTCGGTGCTCCTAAGCACTTCGATTCGAAAAAAGTGAGGTCAAGTGAGGGAAACGTGGTGAGGGAAAGTAGGAAAAGATAGGGGTGGGGGAGTAGTTGGAAGTTATGCAAAAAGAGGGGAAATAAGAAGAGGGGAAGTGAGATATGAGTAGTTGTAGCAGGAGAAATAATTGAAGAAGGGGTAAAGAGAAAGTCAAGGGAGGGATAGTAAAGTAGGAGGGAATTTGAGAGGGGGAATAATGGGCGGGGCAAGAAAGTATGAGAGGGTTGATATGAACGTCTTAATTAACGTTTTAGATGTATAGATAATATAAAATAAAAAAGTTTTAATAAGAAGTGAACGCGGGGTAATGACATCAATAGTGAGCCATTGAAGGTTAAGAATATAAAAAGACTTTCTCACTAAAGCAAATTAGTCGCAGACTTGTGAGTAATGAAGATTTAGAAAAAGAATGAAAACATTTTTAAAATTTTGTACAGCCCCGACGATAAAAAAAGACGTACGAATCTCAACTTGCATTTTCGATTATTTTGTTGCTTCGCAAAATTACACAGAATATAAAAGATACAGCTTCTTAAAATAAGTATTTTTGAAACATAAGTTTTTTAAAAATTTTGCATAATTTAAAGACATATTAGACGCAAATTGTTATAAAGAAGCGCTAATAAATATATATACACATTACAATTATTTTTCGGTCCCTAAAAAAACAATGTGTATAAAAAAGTTTTACAAAATTAGTCATTTTACATTTTTATATGAATTTTCATTTAATAACATAAAAATAATTTAAATTTATATTAAAGATCTCTCAGTATATGTAACAGATGACTAATCCTTGTTTATAATAATTTTCTGCGCATATTTCCCTAAGGATGCCTGATTAAAAAAAAATAAATAATACTCATTCTAATGAGCAGTATCTCTCATATTCTGTATAATTTATGCGCCATGCTCTGCCGTTTTCGAGAAAAAATAATCTTTCTGAAAAATAGGCAAATTCGTGATAAGCGACCTCTAAATATTATCTGATTTATTTTTGCTTCCACGTGATTCGTTTTTATCGGGAAAGGAAAAAAATGGAAGTTGAGATTCGAACTTTTTTTTCAATACCCCTAAATATTTGTTTTTTTTCTGACTTAAATTAGAATATAAATATTATATGTTGTAAGTGAAATACAAAAAAAAACAAAGTGAAAATGTGAACCTCATCAACTTTGGTTAGGGATTTAACAGGATCGAAATAATGATTAAAGTGAGTGAAACCGCAACATAAATTATATGATCAATCTGTACGGTCGTTGAATCTGACTTCTTTCTTACTCTTTATCGATGAATGTGAAAAAATGTAAAGTATAAAGCATTGTTAGCGTGTAATTTGGGAAACTAATTCTTCATAATAATTGACTTATGTGTAACGTTAATTTAGGTGTAAACAGACGTAATTTTCAACATAGAGAGACCCCCTGAACCCTAAAAACAGGTTTTTAAAAAATGTCTGTCTGTCTGTTAGTCTGTATGTAGATTTTTAGTTTCTTCGAACAGTAACTTTAAAAAGAATTAAGGTATTGGATTTGGCTTTGGTACACTCTTCAATTGTCCTAAAATAAAGGTCAAGTTTATTGCCAGCCATTTGGGATAAAAATTCAAAACGAGAGCACATTTTGAAAGTTTTTGACAACACTTTCTTCAATGTTCAAAAACTCTATGGGCAAATATCATTAGTACTCACAAATTTAAACAAAATATTTCCAGGACTTCTTTTGAAAGAAGAAAGATTGCTGGAGTTATAGCATTTACAAAATTTCATAAAACAAACGAAAGTGAACATTTCAAGCTTAAAAACACACGATATGAAAGAATTACAAATAATAAAATCGTTGCTTTTTGAACACTCTACAATATTGTCATAATGACTTTTTGAATTTTATGAAAAATCAAAAATTCAAATTTTGAACGCACAAAAAAATAATGAAAAATAAAAAATTTCATTTGCGGTCAAACTATGCACGATGTAAAAAAAAAGATGAATTAATAAAAATTATGCATAACAAAAAGATCTACAAATTTTGTATTGATCACTTTTAGATAGGATGCATATTTTTTGTTTTATTCGTAAAAATAGCAAAACAAATTTCTCCCATAAAAGTGGTAATTGGGCGTACACTTTAAGCAATGAATAATATAAACAATAAAATAGCCTAGAAATGAACTGAAGCTTCGATTGACGAATGGCATGCTCACGGTAAAGGTGAAGGTCAAGCTTCAGGCGATGATAAATGTAATATACATTTGATATAACAGTGTTTTGCTTATTGTAGAAAAATTCGCATTTTGTACAAAATCTAGTGCGAAGCACGAGATACGCGATGAGAATGTGCTCGTTAAAGCCGTAGGAGCTTTATCAAAAGAGTATTCACAATCAATAAATTACAGTTGTCGATGATTTGACCTTTAATTTTAAAAGTTCTGTGCACAAATGTGGGGGTAAGGATGGTATATGAAGAGACGAAAGATAGGGTGAGACGAAAGGAAGGGATCTCGGAGGGTTTCTGGATGGATAGAGGGTTGAAGTAAGGCTGTCCACTTAGCTCAACGCTTTTTGCGTTTGTATTCGCGGACATGGAGATCATGTAGAAGGGAAGCACGGTGCAAGAGGTGAAAGAGATGTATACCTGGGCTTCTGTTTTTGAGGAATGGGAGAGTGGATGGTTAGACAAAAGAGAGAGTTAGGAGGGCAAATGTGATGATAAGGTAAGTATGGGGGTTGAGAAAGAAGTTGTTTGCAGATGATTTCAAAGGAGAATGAAATTGTGCGACTCGCTAGTGGTGAGTGTGATTTTGTATGGAGTGAATATGTGGGTGTGGAAGGAAAGTGAAGAGATGAATAGAATAAAAGGGAGACATGTAAAGTGGACGCTTGGGTTGTCAACGGATACACCTAATTTTATTGTTAGGAGAGAGACGGGGAGAACAAGCTTAGAAATTCTAACGGGGAGTCGGGCGTGTACGTATAAGTAGACATTTTTGGAAGAGGGGGGAAGTGAGCTGTTTAGGGAGAATTGGTGGGAAAATGAAAACATGAAAGGGGATAGGAAAATTGAGGTTGAAAGAGAAAGCTATTTTAGAAAGAATGGGCTGCAGGAGGAAGAAGTGAGAAGGATGCACGAGAAGGGGAGAAAGGTTTATGAGGTGGTGAAGAAGAACGACATGGAGAGAGAGAAAGCAGCAGAGGAGGACAGAATAAGAGGGTCAAGGTTAAATGGGAACTACGGGAGGAATATGCCAAAAGCGAAATATTTGTGTGAGAAAGAAGAGAAAAAATGTCCAGAGCTAATAGCGTGGATGGGATGTGGTTGCATGGAGGGGTTCTAATAGGATCTGGCTTCCTAGAGAGAAGAGGATATCTGAATTGTGCAGGAAGGGGTATGTATGGGTAGAACGCTGCTTGGAGGATTGCGAGGGAATGGAAATGAGTGGGATAAGGTATTGATGCATGAAAGAGGAAACAAGAGGGCGAAAGCATGGGTAAAGAGGTGTTGTGTAAGATGGTGAAGAAGAGAAGAAGAGAAGGAAGGAGGAAGAGGAATGGAAAAGGAAAGTTTATAGAGAGAAGAGGAAGTAGATATGAGTTCGCCGT
Source organism: Andricus grossulariae (assembly GCA_011634705.1). Classification (NCBI taxonomy): domain Eukaryota; kingdom Metazoa; phylum Arthropoda; class Insecta; order Hymenoptera; family Cynipidae; genus Andricus; species Andricus grossulariae. Next base: position 1,542 of record JAABKJ010008063.1, on the reverse strand, counting down.
AAAAATTGTAAATAGTATATAATTATTAGATGGTAACCGCGGAGGCAGAATTTGGAAATGCGAGGCAAGGCGAAAAAGTAGGGATGTGCGTGCAAGGCGAAGCAAGGAAGGCAAGGTGATAAGAGCGAGTGGCCATGGAGTGGAGATGTGGATCGATGTTAGTTTGTAAGGATTAATTTTAGAAAAATTCTGTAAGCATGGATGTGTGAGCAAGTCCATTTTTCAACGTCAATGGACCAAAAAATAAATGTTAATCTATCTATAAAAACCGACTCATTCCATTTAATACGACTCGTCATTTATTATGAAACAATATGCTTTGAAAGTATCGTACGCCTTTTAACTCTGATTAAATTATGATGAGGAAATCTTACAGCATTGCTTGTAAAGCTTAACACACAAGTAAATATAACTTTTTACGCAAGTTCGTGGCCAAATCCAGGCGTGGGAAATGTAACATTGAAGTGCTCGAAAATTTTTGTCAGTCTAACATCTTAGTGCTCGAAAATTTTAGGGTTCGTAAAATCGAGATCAAAGGGTCTATACTGTTACAATTATCAATTGAGTAATATACTGTTTGAAATAAAGTTTGCTTTAGTTTTAATTTTTATTAAAAATATAATGTGAAAAAATTTGTATTAAAAATATTATTGAATGATATAATGACTTAATGACATAAACATGAAAGCTACAAGTAAAATTTTATATAAATTCCTAACTTTCAAACCTATTTGAAGTAGGAAATTCGAAGTGGGCAGTTCGAAAGTCTTTCGAATCGTGTTTCGATGTGCTCAGTCTGAATCGAGGAAAACCCCAATTCGAATTCAGCAGTTCAAAACTCTTCGAAATTAAATTTTGACGCCCTTAGTTCGAATGGAAAGAAAACCGGTGCGAATTCGGCAATTTAAAAGTCTTTCGAATCGGCTTTCGACGCGTTCAGTTCGAATTAAAAGAAAACCGATTCGAACTGGGCAATTCGAAAGTCTCCCGAATTGAATTTCGAATCTCTCAGTTAATATTATTTATTTATTTCTCGTCGTACTAGTAATATAAAATGCGCTGTAAGTAATCTACACTGTATAATCCACTATTATCAATATCAAACCTTGAAATGAGAATGCCGGTTATTTGTATATATATAAAAATAGAGAGAGAAGCTTTCAGTCTAATTAAATAAAACGTAAATAAATCAATAATATTGTTGAGCTTCCAATATTATTTGAAAGTAAAATAAATTTGAATAACGTAAATCTAGCAATAATATTTTTATGAAATTCCAATATTTTAATATATTATTTCAATTTATTTTGCAGGCAATATTGATAAAACTCTATTTTTGCCTGAATTATTTATTTTTCAGATATATCAATATGTTAAGTGTATTAATAATTAACAAATAAAGTGTAAACATTGACAGTTAGTATTCGCCTTATATATGTATATATATATATATATATGAATATGCAGTATGCAGCCTTATCCTTGCACGCGGGGCTCTACAAGGATGGACCAACCCTTTCCCTAGCTGCTCGTGGGAACAAC
>JAABKJ010008062.1:0-11544 GCA_011634705.1 Andricus grossulariae | reverse complement strand
CATTTGTTTATAAAATTTATTTATAACATAAACAAATAATATCAATTGACAATTCTTCGTCACTAAACATCACCACTCATGTAATTTGAAGACGATTAGAAAGAAAAACTATTACTTTCTGTCTATAAATGTCCAAACTATGCATTTCTTTATAAAATTTGTTTATAAAATAAATAAATAATATCTAATGACCAATTTCAATCACTAAATATTACCACTCATATAGTTTAAAGTTCTGCCAATAAACGCCCAAACTGTGAATTTGTTTACATAATTTGTTCATAAAATAAACAAATTATACCATACAAGGAATTTTCATGATCAAACTTGATCTTGTTGATGAAATCAAGCAATTTCAACTTACAAATACGCTTTGCAAGCAAAATTTCCAATATGTCCAATCAGTTGAGAATTGTAGGCTGTAGGTGATTTTGAATAGTGAATTCCCCATTCAGCCCACTGTGCGCTGGCCCCGTACTAAATGCGGCCCTGTCCAGTTGATAGCATTGTTAACGAACTCCCGGAGAATCTTGACAGTTTTGCATCACAAAATGTCTCTAGAAAGACGCTTCTTTATCGTCTTATCGTTATTTTTGCATTATTCGCCACATGTTAACTTCCAGTAATACAATGGCTCCCATCCCGCCAATGATCTTGCTACCATCGTTCATACGCCTGGATATTTCACCACCTTCGTTTCCGTTATCAAACAATAAATTTCTAAGATACACTAAATCTTCAAACTGCCTGATCCTCCAATCACTTGAAACTGTCTCTTTCTCAGTACACATGCTCATCCACTCACTTAGCTACACGAACAAATATTCGTAACCGTTCTTGAACATTTTATCACTAATATGACCCACATCTTTCCATTCTTCAAATTCTTATTTGCAATCTTAATACTACAAATTAATTCCTATTTCATTACTTTCCACAGAATTTTCTAAAATAACCTCCTCTATGTTACAATACTAATGTTCCATAACTTAACATCCCTACAATTTCTTGAAATAATCGTCACTACAGTCTTTCGCTTTGTTCGAACCACATACCATTTCAGCACCAGTATTCTTAATACACTACTTCCTTTCCTAGTCTTTCAGATAAATTAGCCAAGTATATCCGCCTTGACTTTTGTTGTCTCCAATCTTATCGAAACTCGACTAGATTGTAGTCCTAATGGACCTCTTTAAATCCTGCCAAGGGGATGCACCTCACTTAAGGAATAGTTCATATACTATGATACGCGATTTTCTTTTGTTTATATCGTTGTATCCTTTCGAAATTCAGTAAAATAAGAACACGCAACGCAGTTTATGAATGATCCCTAACGGCTTGTCAAGATAGAGGAGCCCGTATTTTCGACATTTACCCTCACCGCTATTTTTTGAGTTAGCTATAAAGCTAGCTTGATCGGCCGGCGGCTCGATCGAATACTAAAAATCCCATTCAAAGAAAGAGGAATGAAAATTTCCTTCTAATATCTTTGACCGTTCCTTCTGCGGCGCTGCCAGGTATACTGCCGTGTCTGGGTGGTATCAGTACCTTGATCAAAATGATTTTTCTGTCTTCGCGTGACAAACTTTGAATTATATTTCCACTTTTTGATACTTGGAGAACAATTTATGCATCTTCCATCGAAAATTTACTAAAAGGTTTCACTATAAGAAAACCATAATATATGTGACGTGGAATGAAGAAACCAACCTTAGGTCCGAAAATGAGTTTACGAGAAAAAGCTGATCAAAGTGAATGGAAGATGAATAGGTAGCAAAGGGGCTCTCGTACTAACACAGCTGAGCGATCCGTATCTGTGTGATGGCTCGAGAAATATGAATATGAATAATGACTAACTACGGCCGACTACAGTCAAAAATGATCGATAGCAATGAATAATGAGCATACGAGGGCTGTTTGATAAGTCAGTGACTTTTTGGAGAAAAAATTTTTTTTCGGCAAATAAGCGTTTTATTTCTTAACATAATCTCCTTTAACTCGATACATTTAGTCCAGCGTTCTTCCAATTTTTATATTACTTCCAAATAATAGGTTTTCTCAAGGCCTTCAAAATAGGCTTTGTGTCCGTGATGAACTCTTCATTCAACCCAAATCTCTTACCACGCAGTCATTTCTCCAGGTTTGGAAGCAGGAAATAGTCGCAGGGGGCTAAATCTGAAGAATATGCTGGGTGAGTTAGCAGTTCGTAGCTCAATTCATGGAATTTTGCCATCGTGACTGCACACGTGTGCACTCATGCATTGTCCTGATGGAAGAGCACTTTTTTCTTCGACAAATGCGGTCGTTTTTGCTTTAAATCAATATCGAATCTGTCCGAAAGCTCTGAATAATATTGGCCGTTGATCGTCTTACCCTTACGGAGGTAATCGATGTGAATGATACCGCGTGCATCCCGAAAAACTGTGGCCATGACCTTGCTGGCCGACAGACCCATCTTGGCCTTGTTTGGTGCACGTTCACCCGGAGAAACTCACTGCTTTTATTGTTCCTTGGTCTCTGGTGTGTTGTGGTGGATCCATGTTTCGTCCAAGGTTACGAAACGGCGCAAAAACTCGTTCGGATTGCAACTGAACATCGCCAAACACTCCTTTGAAATGGTCACACGGTGGCGCTTATGGCCCAGTTTGAGCAATCGCGGCACCCATCTCGCGGATAGTTTTCTCATGTCCAAATATTCATGTAAAATGTAATGTACCCCCTCAGTTGGGATGCCTACAGCCTCAGACAACTCACAAACTTTCATTCTCCTATCATCCAATATCATTCCATGGAGTTTATCGACGATTTCTGGTGTAAGGACCTCTTTTGGGCGACCTGAACGTTCGGCGTCACTTGTGCTAGTACGACCACAACGGAACTCAGTAAACCACTTCTTAATCATTCAGATTGATGGTGCAGAGTTCTCATAGTATTTATCAAGCCTTTCCTTGGTTTCAATGATGGTTTTTTTACGCAAAAAATAATGCTTAATCAGCACACGAAATTCACTTTTCTCCATTTTCGTTCAAATTCACGAGGTTTTCTCCTTTCAATGGCTATCAAACACAAAATAAATGACCCAGCTTGCTCAAAATTTAACAGTAGACTATTCATAGATGGCGTTGACGGAATCAGTGGTGCATTTGAAGTTACTGCGCACAAAAATTCAAAAAGTCACTGACTTATCAAACAGCCTTCGTATATACCGGGACAGCCCTGTGCAAACTATTCAAAAATCCAACTCCAACAAAAGATGCCTTCAAAAGATTGGGTTGTAACCATCTTTAGCCTGAGACGAGAATGAATAGTCTTCAAATTAAAATAACGTTTGCAACATTAATTGAAATAATTGTAGCATGAAAATTTGATCTGCTTGTGGATGAAACATTATTCTATCAAGTAATTATGGAAATTAAGCCTAACATAAGTCCAAAATAGATTGAGTTTAGAACATAGCTTCTGAATTGACTTTTAGAATTTTTGTTGCACCTGAATTCACATATTACAATATACTGACTGGGTTTTCCAATAAGGAGATTTAACATCAGGAACTACATAGTTCTAGATAATGAATTCATGAGAAATATTTTTCAAGTTTGGACAGATTTTTTAGCCAATATTTGTTTAAGTAATCTTTAAAATAAATCAGCGAGTACCAAGATCGAAATAGTTGTTTTTGTGTCATAGTATCTTTAAACTAATAATAGTATTAAAAGTTGTACAAAAGGCATACATAACATATTTAACAGTTCACCCAATTTGAAATACAAATGAACCTTTTCTTTGAACTTTATTTCATTCAAATAAATTGTAGACAAGAACCTAGGAAGTTGGCTAAACGCCGGAATCGGCTACTGTGATACGATTTATACATATTAAATGCTTCAATGTAGTATTTCAAACTTAATAAAAAAAAAAACAATTTGGCAGAGATAGGGAGCATGTGAAGCTTCATCTGTCTAAAAAACAGGTGCAAGGAAATGTCTCGAAAATCTCGAACTCATTGTTGTCGAAAACGCGATTGTCTTTTGAATGAATTGGATTTACTCTATTTATTACATTTAAAATTTAGTAATGAAATCTGCAACTATAACTTCCAATTTAATTACAAAAATTAATTGAATTTGTGATGAATCCATGAAAGCATTTGAAGGGAATTTCACAGTATTTTTTAAAGGATACAGGGAGATTTTAACGATTTCTTAAAAGTTTTCAAATTGTTTCAAAAGATTTCAAGGAATTTCAAGAGATTTTAAGAGACCCCAAAGTATTTAATAAGATTTTAAGGATTGTCGAAATATTTCAAAATATTGCAAGGAATGTCACAAGATTTCAAGTTAGTACTAAAGATTTCAATGGGGTTTAGAGGATTTCAAGCGATTTCTAAATATTTTAATGAATTTCCGAGGATTATTAGGGATTGAAAAATATATTTCAAAAAATGTCAATGGTGCTCTAAGCATTGGAAGTAATTCTAACAAGTTAACAAAATTGTGAGGGATTTAAAATTATTTCACGGTCTTTTGAAAATTTCCTATTGATACGACAGAGTTGATCGTTTGGTTTCATCGAGGATTATTATTTCTTGGATTCATTCAACTTGTTTGTAACGATTGACTTCGATGAGCTGCACTTCTTTTTTAAGTACCATATTGTTGATGTTAAAATTGACGATGTGATGGAAATTATTATTTTGGGAAGTATTGGATGCTAATTTTCTGTTAGAATCCAATTACACGGTTGTATTAAAAATCTATTCTATGTTTGAACATTAAAGGTAATCAGTTGACTTGCTGGAATCAGCCAACGATTTAAAAAAGTGCCATTCTCCTTTGGTTATGAAGAATTACGTACAAAATAAAATTATAATCATTTCAGTAAATATTGAGTTATATTGAAAGTAAAGACAAAAACTAATATTGTGAAATAATTCCGATAGTTAATTAGGCTGCAATACGCAGGAATATAAATACTTTTTGTCGATACAAGGAGAGATATACCAAATTTTATATCCAGGAGATTTCATGGAGAGATCTATCGAAAATAAACTAGAGGTATATGTACACTTTTGTTTTCTTTGTTTGATGAAGAGTGTCAGCGGAGTCAGAGACGCCTAAAACGAACGACCGTGGATACTAATGGGCCCTCATGGAGAGTTTCACTTAATGGATTTGATCAGAGCAGAGAGTATGAACCTTACTATGCTGGATGCGATTAGAGTAAAGAGTATATGGATCTTGCTATGGGATTAGTAGTTAGTCTACGTGCATTTGTGTAATATATGACATATGATGACTTTGTGAAGCTCTTTGCCTGGGGTGATTGCTAAAGAGGTTGATGAGCGACCTGTGTCGGAGTAGTGTTGCGGAACGAACGTGTTGCCTAAATAAGCCACACGACAGTATAGTGAAGTTAGAACAGATTGAGTTGAAAAAATCGTGAATAACTTTAAACCAAAAATAATAATAATCCGCTCAAGTTTCTTTTCTAGAAGTAAATTTTAATCGCATAAGCCGTTGCTTATTCGGTATATCAATAATTAAATTCAAAACAAATAGGAACCAGTTCTGTAGACTTTTTTTAATATATGAAAAATAATTTTGTTTTCATGGATTTATAAAATGTACTCCAGTTGAGCGAAATAGTGATTATATCTGTCTTATGAACATGAAATTTTCCATACTCAATTCAACTAATTTCACTATAAAAAACCCTGTTTGTATTGAGTTGAATGTTAAGCTTTGCTGAAGTGTATGTGATGTCAAAACGATTAATAGATGCGCATATGCAGAATGGTTAATAATAACAGATAGCACATTTTGCTTCCTTATTTGGCGGCTGTAAGTTAGAGAGCTTTACACTGCTGATGGCCAAATAGAAAATGAGCGACACTAGAGTTTGTAAGAAGTCTTATAAATACAAGATTATGCTGTGAAATGTAACTTTGCGTAAGACTTCGCTCTACACTATTTCCATCGCTTTTACTATATTGTTTATCTAAATCTATATTCAAATTAAGACAAAGTGTATTTATTAAATTTTAATTTTATATTCCAAATAAAACCAAGTATAATAATTAAATATTTATTATCATCATTATTAAAGATATCTGGCTCTTAGAATATTGCAAAGCATTTTAAGAAATTTTGGAAGGTTTAAAAGATTTTGAAAGATTTTAAAGAATGGTCAAACCCTCGATGAAAACGAAAGCATAAGTGTTTTTTTCATGAGCAAATATTTATTTGTATTGTTTTTATAGGGTTTGTAGCCAGTAAACAGTTAGTAGCCATTTTTTGATATATTGACATATTTTAGGTATTAGAAATTTTAAGTAAAGTGCTTGATTAATACGAAATACGTATTTTTGAATAATTTAGCTTTATTCAGTGCAAGAAATTTTAGTACTTAAAATATGGAAATATAGTTAGCTAGTGTTTGTAAATTTTTATATTTAAACTGTAATAATTCATTCATAATTATTATTTCGAGTGAACTAAAAATCTTTTCTATTTTTTTCAGGGGTACTTTCTTTATTGAGAAGGGGAAACCACTCTACTGTAGATAATGATTTACAGTAGATAATCTTAATTACCTGGAAAACTGGCAAAGATTAATTAATATGTTATAAATTAATTAATATCTGGAAGCAAAAAATTAATTTTTAACCTGTAAAAAATTCGCCTCTTCTTCATTCATACTTCTTACCTAAATGATTTATAAATATTTAAGGATTTTTTATTCTACATTACATTTTCCAACAGTAGATAACCAGCTGTAGATAATCGAAATATTGCGAAAAATGTCGCTGTCAAAATTGGCAGCTCTGCGATGAACACGCAGTTGTTTCAAGTTAGAGTTTGTGTTTGTTTATTTTTATTCGTAAAGTTTTCAAGTTCAAGTTTTTGTAAATAATAATAAAGAAAAATAGTGGGAATTCGCAGGGAATAAAAAACAATTTTAGTTGTGTTAGGAAATCACTCGGAAAAAATATAATTTTTAGGACTTAGGTATGTGAAATTTTTAGGCTTTTCTGTCATCACAAGTCAGGTTACATGGTGAGAAGGTTAAACATCTCGCACCAATTGTCCTGGTAAGAAAAAATGCATTGCAATCCTGTTCAATACTATGATGATTTCTGTCAATACGTTTTAATTCTGTTAAAGAGGGTACAAACTGAAGGCAAGTTAATCCTGTTAAATGACGAAAGGTGAGGAAGAATGTTGAAGCCAATTAATTGAATATTATGAGATAGTTTCAACTACTATTTACTCCATAAACTGATTCTAATTGCAAGTATACTAATGATGACTAATAATTATCGAGAACTCACTATTCTGTCATGTCCAGGAGCAATACCAGAGAAACGATTTTTTTAATGGATATAGGTATCAAAATCGTACCCTTGACTAAGTCTAATAAAAATGTTTAATACAGTTCACTGACTAATTTCGTGATATTTTCATATATTCTTATCCTAATGATGAGGTTTAAGTTTAATGCAAAATTTGATATCGCCGGTTTTCATCAAATTTCCACGTTTTGAGACGTGTTTGCCTGTAGTCTCTAGTCTGTCTGTAGTATGTAGGCATGATAACTTTTGAAAAAATTATGCGATAGGATTGTACTTTGGCATACTTTTTCCGGGCCGAAAGCGAAAGGTCAAGTTCGTTAACGAGCAACTTTGACCAACGGTTCTAGTTCTATCCATCGAAAATGCTCTATAAAAAATCGAATATCCCATTCTGCAGTAAAACTATCCAAGATAAGAAATAAATAAATAACCAAAAATTGTTCACGCAAAAAAGATTTACAAATTTGTTGCTAGTAATTTCTCGATAGAATGCATAGTTTTTGCTTTAATCTCAAAAAAAATTGAAGTTTAAAAAAAAACTATACAAGATAAGAAAAAAAAATAAATAGACAAAAGTTGTTCACCAAAAAAATCGACAAATTTGTCATAAATTATTTTTTCATAGGACGCCTAGTTTTTGTTTTAATCGTGAAAAATAACATAAAAATAATTTTTTTTTTTAGAAAAACGACACGAGAAACAATGGTAAGTTAAAAAACAAAATTGTTCGCCTGAATCATATCTACAAATTTGCTTTCAACCACTTGATAGGACGCGCTGTTTTTGTTTTATTCGTGAAAAATAACATTAAAAATAAGCGAATTCAATTTTTTTTAAAACGACAGAAGCTACAATAAAATGTTCAATAACAAATTTTTTTGCCTAAATTAGACCTACAAATTTGCCTGTGACATTTTTTTGATGGAATACACACTTTTTTAAATTATCAAAATAAGACAATGAAATTACGTCTGTTCTAATATTATTGCACATTATGAATTGTAATAATATACATTTATTGAAATGATACATTTTTAAGGGTAGCCGCGAATAATAATCAATGCCAAATAAGGAACAAATATTAAAGTAATCATGAAAAATAAAATCTGTGCTTTATTTTGAAATATCTGAATAAGCAGTCCCGGAGCAAGGTACAGAAACTAATATAATAGCGGTGAACATAATATAGAAAATTTAGCTATTCAGACTTTTAATTGATTGCAAAGTACGAGATACGTGATGATGGTTTAACCTTTAATTTCGAAAGGTCTCTGCACAAATGTGGGGGAAGTACATAGAACGAGCGCATAGCGCGAGATCTAACACACTTTTTTTCTATAGAAATACTCAATTTAATATGCAACCTTTATATAAATACGAAAATCTTTCTTCATTTTTTCAAACTAATACAGTTAAATGCTGTTGTATTTTTTTTCTATCTACAGTAGGGTGGATTTCCCTACCTTTTTTTTAAAGGTTTGTATCCATTCAAAATTAGTAAACAAAATCGTTATCTGGAACAGATTTAGTAGAGTGGTTTTTTTAGTCTCTGCAATTGTATATAGCATTGATAATGAGACATATGTTTACTCTTCCGGTTCATCAGTAATACAGAACTTGTATTTGGGAGGACAAAAACTTTGACGTGAACGGCGTACTCCACTAGCGTTGCCGAATTCTCATACGAGAGCCAATTTTTCCTAGAACGTCAGCCAATCCTGACAGCAAACCTGTGCTGGAAGGGAGCCTGGGACAATTTGTAACATGCCTCTGAAAAGTTAAACGGGAAGTAGGACAAAACGAGTAATAGCTTTTAAACATTGATTCTCTGGAAAATTCTACCAAACAGACTTTAAATGGAAACGGCATCAATTTCGTACCTAAAAAAAATTTCGAATTCATGAAGCTTTTTCCAACAAATTAAACCAAGTTTGTTCATTTTTTTAAATTTTCGTATTTATCTAATTTCTTTGATAGCATGTACCAGAGTGTCTTGTGACCAAATACATGTAGTTCGGGAAAATTATACTTTTTTCCAGCAAAAAAGAAAGTTTTTTCTTTATAATCATCTCCGTGAAGGCCTCAGGAATGAATATATAAAAGTTCCACATTGGCTCGTTTACGCATACATTCCTGGCCTCGAAAAACATCCCTTAGGTGGTTTGTAGCGCACAGATGGGCTCCTGTAGACTTGGACGTGCACAGATGGACGTGCACAGTTGTCCGTCCGGACATCGACGTGCAAAGTTTCTACGTGCAAAGTTGTCCGTCACCCCTTTTTGGCTATTCTTTACCAAAGGGTGCATGGGAGAACAACATCGAAGAAAAGTGAAAATGTTTGAAATCAAATTTTCAATGAAAAAGGTTTCATACAGTCTTGCTGTACAGACCACAGATTATCCGTAATCAGCTTCAGAAGGGGGCGGGGGTATTTAGGCGTATTGCGCGAAATATACGCACGTGCTTAGTTTTTGACTCATAACTTATAAACGAGTAGTTTTTCGACAAAAATGCATGATAGAACATTTGTAGAGCAAAATATTTTCTTTTAGGTAGAATAAATTTGTTTTGCAATAAATCGATCTTGAAAGAATTGATGAATTTTTTCAAGTGCAGCACTGAGATCTCATTTCAACCCCACCCATGAGGTAGAGTTTTTGGTGCTTTTTTTTATTGCGGTCTCCCTTGTCGGCCTACTTGTTTTTTGTTAAAAATGTTACTCGGAATAAACATAATCTTTTTTTGTTGCTTAAATTTCAGATAATGTCAGTGTCAGATAGTGCATCATGGGAGTATTTTAGATTTTTTGACTTTGAGAATAAATATTCCTCACGTAATAATGTACCTAATCTTCTATTATATCCTCTTCCTCGTTAATAATCTCTTTTTCTGCATTAAGTCAACCTAGGCCTTGACAGTTAAGGCACATGACTGAACATCGTAAACGAGCTTTTGCACATCTACGTCACAATCCGCACCCCATTTTGCATGAGCAAACAATCAAATAACACAGCCACATAAAAATATAAAAAAATTCTGGCCTGGGGGTCAAACCATGTTTATTAAATGTTCTTGGGGTCGCTGAAACAGAATCTGAAGTCCATTTTACCCCATCACGTCAGGTTTTTGACATAACCACAAAAAATCTTCACAGTCACACAAAAATAATTTTGGCCTGGAGTCAGGCCATTTTTACTATATGTTTTGAGGGCCGCTGAAACCAAATGTGAAGTCCATTTCACCCCATTCTGTCAGGTTTTATACATAACCTTAAAAAATCATATAATCCAATCCCAATTAGCCCGTTATACCTAATATATTGAACCTCATAGCCTCTTAACCCCATAACTATTCGACCCGTTCACCCCTTGACCCCATAACCTCTTAAACCTATAACCTTATATTCCAATAACCACATAACCTCAAAAATTATAAATAATGACGAACAAATGACAGGTAGGTTTGCGGGGTTATAGGATTCAATATATTAGGTGTAAAGAGCTAATTGGGCTCGGATTATCATATTTTTTCAAGGTTATGTCAGAAACCTGACATGATGAGGTGAAATGGACTTTGGATTCGGTTTCAGCGACACCAAAAACATATAGGAAAAATGCCCTGACTCCCAGGCCAGAATCATTTATTATTTTTTTGTGGCTGTGAAGGTTTTTCGTGGTTATGTCAAAAACCTGACGTGATGGAGTAAAATCGCCTTCGGATTCGGTTGCAGTGACCCCAAAAACAGATATTATACATGGTCTGACCCCCAGGCCAGAAAAACATTTTTTTTTGTATGACTGTCTATAGTGATCGGTCATGCTATAATTGGAGCAAAAAGATCTCGCTTATTTCTTTCTTGCGTATTACTTTCTCTGGCGGTATTTTTATTCAAAAAAGTTGAGTCAAAAAATATTGTAAATGCAGTTGTAGCTTCGGGCTTCTATTTAAGCTACAAGAATGTTGTAACATTCGATGGATCTGTTGTTAAATCTTGGAAACCCGATTTAGGCATAAATTGTTGTTTTTTTCAGTATATTTTTGACAAAGTGGATTGCAATATAAAGAAATCATCTGGGAAAGGGGCGGAAAAAAAGTAGTAACAGCTTATCATCCATTAATAAACTTAATACAAGCATGAAGAACATGGGCCTTAAAATTAACGTAAATAAAACAAAGGTAATGGTGTTTGAGGG
>JAABKJ010008061.1:0-11544 GCA_011634705.1 Andricus grossulariae | reverse complement strand
GTGGTTTCATCAGGAGCCGCCTCTCGTGCGGTTGCGAGAAATTTGATCTCCTCCGGAAATCTTTCACGTTGCATCATTGCTACTAACCGAGGTTCGGCGTTGATCAATTCCTGACATGAGAGTGGAGAATTTCTTTGAGATTTTTCCTTCCAACGTAAAAAGTAAGCTGTTAGTCTTGTGAGACGTTTGAATGATGAGACTCGCTAATAAATGTAATTGCAAGTGACTGCGTTTAGTAAGCATATTCCCTCTTTTAACCCTGGTAACTTTTCTGATGATGATTCAACGAACCTAGGCCATTCCTTTTCGCGCTGAGCTAACCAACTAAAACCTGTTGTCCAAAGTTTGTTTTTTATGAAATCTGCTGGAAGTTGTCTCCTAGAGAGAGAATCAGCTGGATTGTCCTCTGATCGTACATGCCTCCATTGGGCTTGATCTCCTAGCGATTGGATGTCAGCGACTCTATTCGATTCAAAAGTTCTTAGTAAATGAGGAGCCTTTTTCAACCAACATAGGACGATTGTGGAATCTGACCAGACAGTTACTTCCTTGATTGGAACTTCAAATTGAGCTATCGATTTCACGTAAAGTTTTTTAAGTATCGATGAAAATTTGGTATGGATGTCTTAAGGAAGTGACTCGTCCCACTTGACTTGCGCTTTCCAATAGTCCTGCATCAAAACCTTGGCATAGAGACCCACCGGCCCCGAAAGTCCGAGAGGATCAAAGATTTTTGAAATTTTCGATAGAACCTTTCTTTTGGTGGACGTAGTTTGAGGATCGACCGCTCGAACTGTCTACTTAGGGATATGGTGTTGGGAATCCCAAATAATTCCGAAAGTTTTCCGAACACGATCCTCTCTCACCACACATTCGAGGTTAAAAACCTTCTTTTTGATGTTATCAAGAATAGAAGGGTGATTGGAAGCCCATTGTCGGATAGCAAAGCCACCACGACCTAACAATTTGATCATTTCATCGCGAATACTAAGAATTTCCTGAATGGAATTTGCGCCTGAGACTAGGTCATCAACGTACAAATGTCGTAAGAGAATTTTACTGGCACGTGGAAAATCTTTACCTTCATCGCGAGCAAGTTGGTGTAAGGTACGAATTGCCAGAAAAGGTGCACAGGCAGTTCCGAATGTTACTGTATTTAATTGAAAAGTCCTAATTTTACCTTGACGGTAACACAAAATTTTTTTATATTTCCTATCGTCTGGATGAACTAGGACCTGCCTGTACATCTTCTCGATATCACTTGTTATCACGTAAGTGCGTGTACGAAATCGAAGAACCTGTTCAAAAATTGTATTTTGAACAGTGGGACCGACTAATAGAACCTGATTAAGCGAGATACTTGTCGAAGTTTTCGCGGATGCATCAAATACTACTCTGACCTTAGTAGTTTCACTAAACCTTATAATCACAGCATAATGGGGAAGAGAACATATCTCCCTAGTTTCTTCGCAAAGGGTCATATGACTCAGAGTAATATACTCGTTGAGATTTGTATGATACTCTGTTTTTAAATACGGATCTGACTCGAATTTTTTCTCAAGAGCATAAAATCGTTTTAACGCTTGATCCCTCGATTCACCTAGTTGGAATTTGCTGTCTCTGAAAGGAAGTCGCACGATGTATCTATCGGTCTCATCATCGCAACATCATCGCGAGATTTGACGGGTTTGTGATCGAAATCTTCTATTGCTCAGAAATGTTCAAGAAGTTTATCGATTTTGACTACATTACAAGAAGCCTTTGCAGATGTAGTGCGAAAGTTTGATCCTTCTGCCACAATCCAACCTAAAGTAGTTTTTCGCAAAATAATCTGAGAATTTTGATGTTGAAGCTCAATTTGACCTATCGATAACATTGAAAGAGTGATACCTGATGCTAACAAAATGTCGACAGACTTAGGCACATGAATCTGCGGATCTGCAAGTTATAGATTTTTAGGAATGTTGTATGAATTTCGAGGAAATGTTTCGTTAGGCACAAGATCGGCGATTTTTGGTACTATCAAAAAATTCAATTCCCGTTTGAAATTTTTGTACATTGACTTAAAAGTGGCTTTAATATACTTATTGGAGATAGTATATAAATCATTAACTGCTCCAATATTGATGGAACAACTTTGTTTAGCTAAATTTAATGATTTAGCAAATTTTTCCGTAACCAAATTGACTGTTGAACAAGAAGCTAACAATGCCCTTGCCATTAAATCATTTCCTCGATTATTTTGAACTTTCAAAACCGCGGTAGTCATAAGCTGTGAATGTGATGGAAAAGCCTCAGAAACCTCAGAAAGCCTCATGCTTGAGGAGTAGGAGAACCCGATACCTTTGAATCTCCCTCCTTCTGAGGACCTTCTGATTTTAGTGTTTTTTCAAACTGTATTGAGGTGTGATGGTGTTTGTTGTATTTCTTGCAACGTTGTATGCTCGGACAAGGAAACGCGTGTTTGCTTAGACAGTTTGGACAAAGCTTGTGAGCTTTGACTACCGTAAAACGATCCGACGTTTTTAGTTTTTGAAAAATGGGACATAGGTACAAGCGATGTTCTTCCTTACATTTGATGCAGGGAGAGTTTACAGATTGAGAAGCCGACGTCACTAGGGACCGTTCTTCGACCCTTCTGACCTTTGAAAAAGGCTGGTCAAGTCTGCTGCCCCCCCCTTTTTTCCTGTTGCCCCACGGCCACCCGAAGCAACCCTCTCTAATGATGGAAGTTTAAAAACTGTGGACTGAACGAATTTGTACAATTCATCCAACTTCGGCAGCTCATTGTCCTCTAATCTATCCTGCCATTTTGCTAAAATTCCTGGAGGTAGACGTCTCTACAAGATTCGGATAATCATTTGTTCGCTAAAATCGTTGAGTTCGATTTTAATTTCCCTAATCTTGCTGATATGTTATTTGGTTTTGTCAATAAGCAAAGAGAGTTCATCGGGATTAGCTTTGGAAAGAAATGGTAAATCGTGAATCGTGTCAATATGCTTTGCAACAATTATGCGTTTTTGACCATATGATTCGTATAACGCGTCCCACGCCTTTGTGTAATTTTCCTCGCTAGGAGGAACGCGATGATCTTATTTTCCGCTGATCCAGAAAGTGAATTGGCCAATTGGGTGTGTTTGACGTAATTACTCAAATATGTATGGGTATCAACGAGAGCTTCGAAGCTGTGTTTCCACGCAACCCACTTGTCATGTTGACCGTTAAATTTAGGAATTTGAAACACCGGTCATTTCGCTCTATACTGTCTTTCCGAAATCTTGATGTTACTATTATCCAAAATCGAACTAACAACAGGTGTCGCGATTTGTTTTTCGGTTACCAGAGTTGCGACGTCATAGTAGTTTGTTCGTATTTTCGAAAATGCATTGATACTCGGATGATCAGGTTTTAGCTTGGCCAATTCGTCAATGAATTTTGAATAATCTTTGAAAAGACTAGTAATGTCTGTCAAGCGTAGTTGAGCGTTGGTAGAATTGCACGCGGGGCTGTCGAGATATACCTGTAAATCCGCGATCACCCTTTCCAACGAAACCCCCTTTTGCATGATATGCGCTTTGCTTTAGTCATATGCCCTTCCATTTTGTTAACTAAATTTCAAAGCTAAAGTGACCTAACGTGGTTGCTTCGGATGGTCGCAGCACGAACAGAGAAAAACCTCTCATATATTGTTACAATATTTGTCCTAACTCTTTTGGATTTTTGTAAAGAAAAAAATTCGGTTATGTTATCTCACGTAATCGTAAATCGAAGTGACGATATGAATATTTTCTAGCGTTAAATGGAAAATACTAGAAAAGGAACTGATCAGGGACTTTACTTAACAACAAAAAATTCGAAAACTTAGAAACAAGACTTATTGAACCTTGCGCAAGTGATCCTAGTTGAGAAAACAACAAGAAAATCTTGGAGCCTGTGACAGAACCGTAATTAGTGTTCCCATTTTAGATTTTAAGAAACGAAAACGTCCTGTAAATTCGTTGATTTCAATTGCGAAATAATTAATTGACCTTCATTTAGAATGCGTTAGTAATTATCAAATCTATTTGATTCGTAAAGGCACGAAAAATAACGATCAGCAACGCTGATGTTGAATTTACTTGTGAAATCAATGAAAGAAAGTATCACACGCGACTGAAAATGATGATTTTTTTGTTGTTGTACATAACATTCCTAAAAAGAATCCCGAAAATGTGAACAAATTGTTCGAAAATTCAATTCATTTAAAGTTCACTCGCGTATTCAAACTCGAAATTGCTACGTGGGCCGGCCCGATGCCGAAAACTATGAGAATTCACAAACGGAAAAAGTCGCGAAAATGAATATTAAAAAGGCACTGAAAAACACTTTAAAAAAAAACAAGATTTAGACTTATCTTTCAGTTTCCCTGGAGGATCCAGTGCAGCGACCTCCTGGGTGGTGAGAAATCCTGATGTGGAAGCGACTTGGTAGCGAGGCGTGAGACGCTAAATTTCCAAAATGTGGCCGACGGCGACGCTTGATGAAAATGGAGTAGCGTGGCCCGAGTCACGTAGGCATCGACGCCGCGCGTGGGACGCCAACAGATTCCCGCACTTTTCACACTTTTTGGGAATTATGAGGTATCGGACCTCACAGGAGGCACCATTGTTTCATTTGAATTGTCTTGCCTGAAAAGGATTCGACAACTTAGTTCAGGAACGTTTAAAAAAAAGAATTAAAGCACTGAATTTAAATAAAATTAGGTCGTTAAACACTAATGAAATTAGATCTGAAATAATACAATTCACTTTAGGGAAAAAGCATACAAGAGGCATAAAAACCCCCATTTATTGAAGGAACACAATTGATTTACACGGTTTTAGTGGAATAATCCACGAAGGTGAAAAGATTCATCACAGGGATTTATTCACACTTTTGAGGAAGAACACACTTTGAAAGAACTTTGAAACTATCGTAAAGCACGAGAACCCGCGTTGGCATCACACGCGTGGTGGGTAGCAAGAAAAAACACAAACAAATCATTCACAATGGACAATCGCGCAAGTGGCGATTGAAAGGTTGCTCCGCAGGTGGAAGCAACGTCGGCTGCAGTGACGCCATATATTCGAGCTAAGTCGATTTAGCTTATTTCGCAGGCGGAAAAAAGCAAGGACGTACTGGTTGCGTCGCACGTTCGCTGGTGGAACGGTCACGGACACACGAGAACTCTGCGCGGGCCGATGGATGAAACACGACTGATCATGAGCCAACGCCGCTCGCGCGCACGCCCACTCTTTCCCTTTTCTCACTCTTTCGTAGCAGGCATGAATTCAGGGATCTGCGCGTAAGCATTCCTTCTTAAATCCGGGTCCACAATCGGGGACTAGTGTGACGACGGAACACTAGCTCTAGCCCTGTGCCTGACCGGTTGGTCTTACCAAGAATATGTAATACTAGATAGTGCCTAAATTATGAATCATTGATGACTAAAAATTATTGACAACATTAATATTGATGAATATATACGAATTGATTGTCGACGTGATTAATAATACACACATTTTGCCGAAAACCATACGTAACCTAACCTAATATATATCTCCGCGGATAGGATATCATAACAGCACTAAGTCTATTTATGCACAATTACAGGTACATTGCTTCGCGCAAATTTGTCTAAATGGAGTTCTTAACTATCAATCGTTTTATCACAGTTTCAGTTTTTTTTAATAAAGCTTCTCTAAATACGTCATTCTGTTGATAATTATTATATTTGAGCGACCAAATGCAAAAAAGGAAATAAATAACCTTTTTCCTGAGAGTGGGGAGGCCCCTGGTCACTTGGAATTATCTGACTTTCATGGGCCTCCACTCTAAGGCGAATAATTTCATATCCTCTCATTGCATCTGGGCACCCAAATGTCAACGGATTTTACATTTAGGATCGATTATATTACTTATTATCCGCGCCTAAATGAGATATCAATATTGAAAGTTTGGGAAAATAAAGAAAAGGAACTAAATTGTAAGGAACATTTATGTACTGATAAATTTTTAGTACTACAAAAAAAATTTCCAAAAGTTATATTTTTTGACTTGTAAATAGTTAATAGTACATAAACGTTTCTTAGTCCCTTTTCTTTACATTCCCAGACCTATCAGTCGGCAAGGTAGATATAGGGTAAGTGTCACATATCCTTAATAAACATACTTTCCCTAAAAAGACAAACATATGAAAATCTAATTAAAATTACTAGCTATTCGCAGTCATGGCGTACTTTTCGTTCACCATGGAGCGATCGAAAAGGTAGTCGATATATAGGAATAATGTTACAAATTTGCTACCTTTGAATAGGCTTTACATGCATGAGATGCTGATTTTAATTTCAGCTACTTAGCTTCGGAACAGTCTACCTCTTTCTAATTGCACAAACCGTTGATAAAATTTGAATGAATCGATATTCCGTATTTGGAGAATCTCGGATACAGTGATTTTATCCTCATAAGAACTTAAAAATAGTAGTGATTTGGCACTGCACATATGTACTCAATTTGTCCAATCCGCAGAAATACACAAATTTGGTTTATTTTATTCGTATATATATAGCAAAAATAATTCCCCCAGATTGTTAATTTTTGAAGAACTGCACAGAGGTTGAGATGAGCGTTAACAGGTGAAAGACGTTTGGCAATCGTGTGCTCTTGCCTAGATGATTCGCTCACTAGAAACTGTTGAATCTGAATGTAAGTAGGGGAAAGGGGGGTATAGTGTCAGTGCGGGGCACGGTGACTATTGTAACTAATGCTCATGTTTCTTCATTTTTATATTAGTTTTTCACGTAAAATAGCTTTCTTTAGTACTCAAGAAAGCTATTTTATGTGAAAAAGCTAATAGGAAAATCAAAAAACACGAGCATTATTTGCAAGAGTCACCGTGCTCCGCACAGACACCATAACCCATTTTCCCCTACCATTCGTAAGCTTAGCAAAACTATTATTTGATCGATCATAATTACTCCCTTCTTTTGAGTAGATACAATTATCTTGGATCATTCTTGTATAAGAGATTGTATCTTTGGGCAATTGGAGTTGATCAATCCATCGGAATTCCTTTAGTAGACTTAATCATTTTGAGTAATTTACTGTGAGCTGTTTCAAAAGGATAAGATGCGTGACTCCATGACAGACCCCAATCTTCAAGTGATTTTACCCAAACTAGTAGTTTAGGGATATATGCGCTGCTTCAACAAATAATTCCCAATATTCTACTAGTTTCTTTTCTACAAATATTTTCAGAATTGGTCAGCTGAAGTACAGTGTCCGATTCTCTCATTCTTTTGCTTTCAAATGCGACCCGTCGCTTATTGACCGCGATAAACGCATACTTCGGTGTGGCATCTGAATGATGTCCAGAAGTTTGTCCATTTTTTTCATGTCAGCAACAGATAAGGTGCACGACATTGCTGAAAGCTTGTTGTCAAACCAATAGTGTGCAAATTGTGGCGCGATTCCCAATCGTCCGAAGTATATGTCGTCGGGTACGAACCCAAGTATAATGTCGAATTTCTTAAAATTTAATCATCATGATACGCGCTTAACACCAACCGTACAGTTACGATCTGAAGACTTACCAGAATTCGTAGGATTTGAAGAATAAACCGGATTCATAAGATTAGTTATCTGCTAATGTGTTCTGGAACTACTATATGATCGGCAGGATTTAAAAATTCTGCAGACATAGAATTAATTTCATACGCAGGACTTGATTGTTGCAGCTGTTTTCTGGAAATAGGATTCAAAACGTCTTCAGACATTGAATTGGTAGAATCCGAAGGATATACCAGTAAACTCATACATCGCAGCATTTATTCTTCAGTTCGCTGATTACGGGAAGGAATCACAATAGGATGCTTCACGCAAACGCCGGTATTTTTTGGCACTGGGTATCCATTCACCTCGGTCCAGGCACCAACTACAGCCGTAAAAACCGTTATATTGGGTGATACCTTGCATAGGTGCTCGCGCACCAGAATTAACACAACAACAAATTGCATAGGGTTTAACAAGTCGCATTTCTCTTCGTATGTGGCATGAAATTCCGGGGTTTACCATAGAATTTATGTCTTTGACGAACGATTGAAGAAAAGCATTCATGTCCGGTTTGCCTTTCCCAAACCACAAGGCACAAACTACAACGTTTGCTGTTCTAGCCTCCATGGGCAATGCATGGAGCATTACATAAAGTGGATATACAGAATTTGTCGAACCTTCAAATTTGTCTGCTCTGTCGCAATTAAACGTGAAAGTTAGATAATTCAGTTAGATGACCTAATAATGCTTGTGCATTGCCTTTTCTGTTAAATGTCGAGTAGAATGTTTCGAACGTTCTATGACGAAGTGAAATTACTTTTTTTGCAAAATATACATTCCTTTTGCCGATCTACACGCCCGAAAAAACCTACATACCCCTCGTAGTATGGACAAATTCCGTGATAAGTTACAAAATCCGAAGAAAAGAAAAGCGTATCTATTAAGAAGCGTGAATCTGGCAGCACTGGCCTTCCAAACATACAATTCACTAATTTAAATAAATCTGTCACCGCAGTGTGTGTAAGCTCGTGTACAATGACGTACTTAATTAACATTATAAAAAGTTAACCACGATTGGCAACTGTCGGTGCATCAACAACCTCCAAAATGTCGTCTGATTGTAACAATCTCAGTAATTCGTTGTCGGGAAGGACATAATCTCCATAGCATCGTCGAGATAATTTTCTAACAATCAATTACCTTCTCCCAGTCATACGGAAAATTCTTATTCTTTATTGATTTCTTCATCATCATCATTATCGTCAGCTTCACCATCGTCATCTTCATCGTCCCTATAATCTGCAAACTTGAAACTTTTAAAACATTTTTTTAGTGCCGGTAACCAAGCTGCATGTCTATCTATTCTAATTTAATTATACTTTTTTAGGATCCCAATACACTACTTTCTCTTGTTGTAGCAAATTTCAAATCCCAGAATTTGTTATTTTCGACCCACCTTAATATTTATATATTTGTTTATTTTTGTTGACTTGTAATGGAGAAATTGATATTGATATCTTAACTTAGATTAACGAAAAGCACGCTGTGACTGCGAGTCAGCTTCCTTAGATTTTCGCAAGTTTGCAATTGCGGAAGTTGTCGACAATTAATGGGCATATATTGAACAATATTGTTATTTTCAATCATTTTAAATTATTGGTGTTTCATAATTTAGGCAATGTCTAGCATTACGGATTTTTTGGTAAGACTAACTGGTCAGGCACAGAGCTAGGACCAGTATTGCGGAAAATTCCGTAACAGCAGACAGTGAGCATGATTTGTTAATTGGACTTCAAACATCATTACCTGATGTTTGCCAAAGCCTCCTCTGGATGCCTGTACATGGCGCGCAAAAGAGACTTCCAATGCAGGTGTAACAAAAAATGGAGTTCGGCACTCGGGCGCAAAGATAGCAACGACTCACTCATGGGAAGGTACAAAAGCCACCCCTCGGTTCATCTTCGGTTTACGCCGACTTGCCCATCGGGTTTCCTGCTGCGGCCACCCACTCGTGCCAGGATTGTTATCATCGCGCACTCGTATCGAAAAATACTATTTTTATCCGGGCTATCCTTCAGTAGTAATATCTTTAGATAAATTTTCTGTGCGGTTTGTTCAAAAAGTTTTGTCCTTTCCGTATAATAAGCACACGTTCTGGCTAATTTTTCCTAATTATTAATAATATCAATAATCATCAATTTAAAAATGTCACGCATCACATAACAGTTATTTGTGATACAAGTCCGAAAAATAGGTAATTGTGTGTGAGCGTGAATTTTGCAGCATAAGCCGGAGGCTCGAAGAATGAGTCGTTGGTTAGCACACGAGCGAAGCGAGTGCGAAAACGTAGACGAGTGCTTCGAGACGCCGGCGATTGATGCAATCACACGAGTTATCAATGACTTATGCACACGTGTATCACACGCTTTTTTTCGCAATGCCCGTCCGAAAAAGTTGTGTTAGGAGGAGTTAACGAAAAATACCTATCTTATATTGCATAGAGTGGAGTTAAGACCCCTCCCCCCCCCACCACCACAGTCTGCTGCCACAAAACGAAAAAATTAGTCAAAGTAGGCGTAGAGCGCCTACAAGGAAGGGTTTCGTATCCTATTAAGGTGAAACGGTAACTTCCTCAGATTAGTTTCTGCTAAAACACTCGCAAAATAATGCATAAATTAAATCTTTGTTTTTTGCATTGTAGAAAGTAGGCCGACATCGATGGTTCACTTCGCGTGAAAATAAAATTTATTAAAGAATTTTTTTTTAAACAAAACCTTAGATTATCTAATTCTAACCATTTTTTATGCTCAAAATAGAAGCATTAGAAGAATTTATTCATTTATTTAAACACAAGTTAGCTGAAACTGAAGCAAAATAAAGCAAGAAAAATTCTGCGGAAACCGAGTTTATAGTTCCTGGATTTTCGACCAGTGGTCACTGCCGGTCTATTCTTGTTTCGTGGATCCTATATATAATTATTTTTATTTATTTATAAATTGATAACCTGGTACTGAATAGTTAAACATTTCTTAATCCACTTTAAATATATATTCTTTATTATAAAATGACAAAATCGAATTCTAACCGATCTTTGCAAAAACTGTAATGTCGGTAATGTTTGAGCACTACACACCTCACTTCTGGCACCACTTCAGGGACATCAAGCTTATGCTTACGGTTGTATGCTTGAACAACTATATCACCATTATTATTGCATCATAACGTTTTCGGATACATTAAACAATATTCAGCTCTCTACATGGGGAAAATATTGAAACATAATAATAACCTAATTTTCCAATTTATAATCCATCAATTTGTGAAGGCTTCGGAAAAGAACAGTTTCTTATATCGAAAAATACTTAAAGAATAATGCGAAAATGGCACTTTTTGTTATTGAATATTGACCATTATACCCATTTTTAAAGCGGGCTTACCTTCAAAATAAATTATGTTGAAAACCATTCATTTTATATGGACAAAATGTGAACGATTTTTGATCAATTTATCCGTGGGCTGGTTTCCGTAAAAGAAAGTTTACTTTCTGCCAAAATAATCAAAGAATAATGCGAAAATGGCACTTTTGTTTATTGAATGTTAAACATTATACCCATTTTTGAGGCGGGCTTCTCTTCAAAATACATTATTTTAAAAACTACACATTTTATATTGACAAAATGTGAGCGATTTTTTATCAATTTATCCATGGGCTGGTTTCCGTAAAACAAAGTTTACTTTCTGTCAAAATACTCAAAGAATAATGCGAAAATGGCACTATTTTTTATTGAATGTTAAACATTATACCCATTTTTGAGGCGGGCTTCTCTTCAGAATAAATGATTTTGAAAACTACACATTTTACATGGACAAAATGTGAGCGATTTTTGATCAATTTATGCGTGGGCTGGTTTCCGTAAAAGAAAGTTTACTTTCTGCCAAAATAATCAAAGAATAATGCGAAAATGGCACTTTTGT
>JAABKJ010008060.1:0-11545 GCA_011634705.1 Andricus grossulariae | reverse complement strand
TGACGTGGCAGTCATCTGCTTGGCTGTGATTGGTAATCTCGTATGGCGCGAAATTTGAAAATGGTTCGGTCCGAGCTAGATAGGGCTATCTGAAGATCACTTTTCAGGAGACGTTATAGGCTCATACCATGGTGGTTTCGAATAAATTTATTTTATTTGAATTCGTAACGTAGTTTAAGGACGGCCCCTAGGAGAGATACAAAACTGTAGAGCACAAGTGACATTTACAATTAAGTTTAAATTGAAGCAGCACTGTTCTAATTTTCTAATTAAAATAGTTCAAATTCCTATTCGTGTTGGAAACTGATACGACTAGTTGGAAATGGTTTCGGGTAAATGGATGCTACTATCGCTCTGATATATACAGCTTTTAATTGCGTGTCCAGCCGGCCCAACTTAAAATCTAAATTATCTACTAATATTTACCCCAGATCTGCATTCGTTGTTAATCAAGCTGCTTTCGGCACAACAGTCACCGAGATTTCCGAGACGGAAAATTCGCGAAGCGCTGACATTGATCATTTGATCAGTGCCAATTAATTTGACACTGATAGACGTTATTCCGTTTCAACTCGTCAGAACATTCCGCGTCGGAATCTAATTGCTGTTACGAATTTTATTCAAATTGAGGAGAAGACTCAATTTCCATTTTTCACTTTTTAATCACTTTTTCCATTCGAGGTGAAACGAGGGATTTCGACATATTGAAATCTCACCAAAAATATCTACGATGCAAGCAATTGTGCCATGTACGAAGGTATCAGCAGAATCAAAATTATTTGAGAAATATCAAATTTTTCCAAGTTATTCAAAAAGATATCCTCATATTAAAATTCATTCAATTGAAAAATTTTGAGAAATTTTGAGAACGTATTAGGAGGGGAAAGGATTGAAACTGGGCAAGATCTTCTTTCCTTTTTTGTAAATAATAATGGATCCCTCCAAGTTTTCATTTTTTCCTCTTTTAATATAATTCTAAAAATGGAAATAAATAAATTATAAAAAATACAGTAAATTGATTACATTATATCACAAAATTTCTGTAAATTATTAAATTTATTAAATTTTAATAATTAGATATATTTTAGATTTACTTGGAAATCTTTGATATTTCACAAACAATGTTGATTGTGCTTATAACTTTTTACTTGACGGATTTTTGTGAATCGTGGATGTTTTTGGTGGGATTTCACTTATTTTGTAATAACAATTATAATAAAATAAATTACTATTTTTAATGTAATAAAAATACTTAATACTCAGCACAATTTAATGCGTATACAAATTGGTATTGGTATTGATATTATAATTTAAAATATAATTATAAACAGATTTTAGTATTTCATTTTACTAGATATGCATGCAACGGAGTTATGTTAACAATATTGTATAAATCGATTTAACACTGTAAGCTCCAGGTCGTTTAAATTGCTGACAAATATAAACTTTTTAATTAAATATTCATATAACGGAGTTATGTTCAAAATTGTGTACAAATCTGTTTAATAGTTAAGATTAAGGTCGACTGAAATTACTAAAAATACTAAATTTTTCATGTTTTCTGGATTTGATAAATTCGCTTCATAAAATAATAATGATATAATTATGTATGTATATACACCAAAGATATTTTTTAATATTGTTTTCATGATTGCAAAAGATTTGATGCAAATCGGTTAAGCATTTGCATGAAAAGTGAAATATTTCTAGAAATGAATAATTAGTCACAATTTCCTTAAAAGTAGCACTGGAGCTTCATTTAGTCAATTTGTCCTGTGATTTTTGAACAAATCGATTGAATATTGTAGGCTGCAGGTCGATTGAACGGCTAAAATATCGAATTTTCGGTATGAAAGGTAAAATAACTTTTGAAATTATAAATGAATCAAAATTTCCCTAATTATAGCAGTAAAGCTTCATCTAGTCAATTTACTCTAAAATTTTCAGATAAATCGATTGAATATTGTAGACTACAGATCGATTGAACTTCTGAAAAATCTAATTTTTGGCATAAAAAGTGAAATAACTGTAGAAATGATCAATAAATCAAAATTTTCTGAGAAATGGTATTGAAGTTTCAGCTATCTAATTTATTCTTACATTTTTAGATCAACCCATTGGGTTTTGTAGGCTAAAGGTGGTCTCAACTGCTAAAATGTCGAATTTTTGGCATAAAAAGTGATATAACTCTTGAAATTATTAATAAATCCAAATTTCATGAAAAATTTCACTCAAGCTTTATCAAGTCAATTTATACTTAAATTTTTAGACGAATCGACTGAATATTGTAGACTACAGGTCAACTGAATTCCTAGAAAATCAAATTTTGGGCATGAAAAGTGAAATAACTCTAGAAATAACAAATAAATGAAAATTTTCTTATAAGTGGCACTGCAACTTTATCTATTTAGTTTACACCAAATTTTTGATGCAATTCGATTAAATATATTCTAGGTTACAGGTCAATTGAACTGCTAAAAATATCGAAATTTGGACATAAAAAGTGAAATAACTCTTGAAATTATTAATGAATCAAAATTTTCTGTGAAACAGCACTGAAGCTTCATCTAGTAAATTCATACTTGAATTTTTAGACTAATCGAATGAATATTGTAGGCTAAAAGTCAACTAAATTGCTAGAAAATCCAATTTCGAGCATAAAAAGTGAAATAACTCTAGAAATAATAAATGAATGGAAATTTTCTTAAAACTGACACTAAAGCTTTATCTTGTTAATTTATATTAAAATTTTCAGACAAATCAATTATTATTGTAGAATACAGATCAATTGAATTGCTGAAAAATTGAATTGTGGGCATAAAAAATGAAATAACTATCTAAATCATTATTAAATCAAAATTTCCTGGAAGATGGCACTAGAGCATCATCTATTCAATTTACCCTAAAATTTTGAGGCAAATCGATTGAATATTCTAGGTCACTGATCTGCTGAAGTGTTAAAAAATATAACTTTAGACATAACAAGTGAAATAACTCTAGAAATAGTAATGTCATCAAAATTTTCTCACAAGTAGCACTTGACCTTAATCTAGTCAATTTGCCCTCAAATTTTGAGACGAATCGATTGAATATTCTAGATTAAAGGTCGACTGAACTGCCAAAAATCGAATTTTGTTCATAATAAATGAAATAATTCTAGAAATAATAAATGAATCAAAATTTCCAGCAAAATTACATCAAAGCTTCATCTAGTAAATTTATCCTGAAATTTTCATACCAGTCGATTAAATATCCTAGGCTATGGGTTGACTGAACAGTTGAAAACCCAAATTTTGGACACAAACATTCAAATAACTCTAGAAATAATGATTAAATCAAAATTTCCCTGTAAGCAGCACTGGAGTTTCATCTGTTTCATTTATCCTGAAATTTTTAGATGAATAAATGAAATATTCTAAGCTACAGGTCAACTAAATTGATAAAATATCAAATTTTAAGCATAAAATGTCAAATAACTCTAGAAATAATAAATGAATGGAAATTTTCTTGAAAGTGACACTGAAGCTTTATCTTGTTAATTCATATTGAAATTTTCAGACAA
Organism: Andricus grossulariae; assembly: GCA_011634705.1. Classification (NCBI taxonomy): domain Eukaryota; kingdom Metazoa; phylum Arthropoda; class Insecta; order Hymenoptera; family Cynipidae; genus Andricus; species Andricus grossulariae. The sequence goes on along the minus strand of JAABKJ010008060.1, from coordinate 7,983 downwards.
ATAAATTAATATTGTAGAATACAGATCTATTAAATTGCTAAAAAATTGAGTTATGGGCATAAAAAATTAAATAACTATCTAAATTATTTTTGAATCAATATTCTAGGTCACTGATCGACTGAAGTGTTCAAAAATATAACTTTAGACATAAAAAAGTGAAATAACTCTGGAAATAATAATTTAATCAACATGTTGTCAGAAGTAGCACTGAACCTTCATCTAGTTATTTTGTCCTCAAATTTCAAGACGAAAGGATTGAATATTCTAGATTACAGGCCGACTGAACTGCTAAAAATCGCATTTTGGTCATAATAAATGAAATAATTCTAGAAATAATAAATAAATCAAAATTTCCAGCAAAATTACATCAAAGCTTCATCTAATAAATTTATCCTGAAATTTTCAAACCAGTTGATTAAATATTCTAGGCTATAGGTTGACTCAGCTGTTGAATACCCTAACTTTGGACACAAAAAGTGAAATAACTCTAGAAATAATAATTAATTCAAAATTTCCCTGAAAGCAGCACTGGAATCTTATCTATTTAATTTATCCTCAAATTTTTAGACGAATAAATCAAATATTCTAGGCTACAGGTCGATTGAACGGCTAAAAATCTAATTTCGGGTATAAAAACTGAAAGAACTATATCAATTACTATTGAATCAAATTTTCCTCAAAAAATAGGCACTGAAAAATCATCTAGTTAATTTAATCTAAAATTTTGAAACAAATAGATTGAATATTCTAGTTTAGAGGAAGACTGAACTGCTAAAATATCGATTTTTCGATAGAAAAGGTGAAATAACTTTTAAAATTATAAATGAATCAAAATGTCCCAAATTATATCAGTGAAGCTTCATCTAGTCAATTTACTCTTGAATTTTCAGATGAACCGATTGAATATTGTAGACTACAGTTCGATGAGACTGCTAAAAATAATAATTTTATCCATAAAAAGTGAAATAACTATAAATGAGTGTACAAAAATTTAATAAATATAAATTTCATAGAAATTTATTGAATATTCTAGGCTCTAGATCGACTGAACTGCTAAAAAATCTAATTTTGGACATAAAAAGTAAAATAACTCTTGAATTTGTTTATGAATCCAAATTTTCTAAGAAACTGATAGTAAAGCTGTACCTATTTAATTTATTTTTAAATTTTTAGACAAATCGATTGAGTATTCTAGGACCTTGGCTACGGGTTGACTGAACTGTTAAAAAATATAATTTTGAGCACAAAAAGTGAAATAACTCTAGAAATAATAAATCAATCAAAATTTTCTTAAAATCAGCACTGAAGCTTCATCTGGTGAATTTATACTAAAATTGTTGTACCAATCAATTAAATATTGTAGGCTGCAGGTCGATTGAACTGCTAAAAAAATAAGTTCAGGCATAGAAAGTGAAATAATTATATTAATTAATAATTAATATAAATTTCCTAAAAATTAATTGAATATTTTAGAAGGTCGACTGAACTGCCAAAAAATCTAATTTTGAGCATAAAAACTGAAATAACTATATAAATTATTAATGAATCAAAATTTCCTGTAAAATGACACTGAAGCTTCATCTAATCAATTTACGAGTATTCTGCTATTTTTTGACTAAACTACTAAAATTGATACATTTTTCATATTTTCTAAATTTGCTGTTTCTAGTTTCTAAAAAATGGACAACGAATATGCACAAAAGTTTTTTTTCTTAAATTTTTGCTTACTTCCAAAAGGTTTGATGCAAATCAATGAAGAATTGGCTGATATATCCGCTAATACACATCACATGCTTGTTTTAAATTTATTATAATTCAATAAGAAATTTAATTCTATCTTAGGAGAAGCTAAGAATGCATGGATGATTCGAAAATGTATAGAATTGCATCAAAGAAAATTCGTTATAATTTATTGTTAAGAACCCACTTAGCCTCGTAAAAGTCCCCCAAGTCCCCTGAGTTGTAGCGCGAAAAATGAGTCGACAATGACTGAGCCACATCCCTCGGTCACTAGCATTCTTTCTTCTTTAACTTTCACCCGACCCCTTTTTCGACAGGTAATTTTTGTAAATTCATCACCCTGCCTGGGAAAAGTATACTTGCAACCAGCCGGTGTATAATCTATATATGTGTACTTTATTTTTAATAAAATGCCGGCTTACCATGCCTTTTTTAAAAACTCTTTTTTTTTTAAACTAAAGAAGATATCTCGCTGCAATTTTGCCAAATGACATAAAATACATAATTACCGGGGTTTGGCATTACTCAATCCTCAAAATATTTGAATTTCTAACCAAATAATTGAAGTTTTAACCCAATTGTCGAATTTTCAGAAAAAATGAAACTGCAACCAGAAACAGTTGCATTTTCAATCAAATAGTTGAATTTTATAGCTAAAACTTCAAGTTTTTTGAAAAAAGACTTGGCTTTCAAACATGAAAAGATACATTTTTAACAAAATATTTCAATTAAAAAAAAATTATTTTCAAACTAGCAGTTGCATTTACAACCAAATACTTCAACTTTTAAGTGAGAGAAACGATTTTTCAAAAAAATAGTGGAACTTTGAATCAAATAGTTGAATTTTAAACCTATAAAGATTAATTTCCAACCAAACGGTTGACTTTTAATCAGAAAATATTAAACTTCAGTTTCATTTTCAACCAAATAGTTAAATTTTTAAGTCAAATAAATGACGAATTTTTTAGAAGACAATTCAATCTTCAACCCGAAAAGTTGAATTTTCAACAAAATGGTTGAATTTGCAACCAAAGAGTTGATTTTCAAACAAAATAATTGAATTTTCAACAAAATATTTGAATTAATAAGCAAAAAATTTAAAAATGAATTTCTAAGAAAGTAGTTTAACTTTTAACTAGAAAAAAAATTTCAATAAAAAGACGATTTTTCAACAAAATAGTGGAACATTCATTCAAATAGTTCTTTTTTCAAGCTGAAAAGATGATTTTTCAACGAAAGGGTATTTTTTTAAATAAATGAAGATTAAAAAAAAAAAAAAAACAGTTGCATTTTCACCCAAATAGTGGAATTTTCAAGCTAAAAAGTCGAATGTCTTAGAAAATAGTTGACTGCTATCCTGAAAAGATACATTTTGACAAAAAAATTAATTTTTAATCAAGACAGATGAACTTACAACCAGATAGTTTAATTTTCAAAACAAAGAAATAAATTTTTAACTGAGAAGTTGCTATAGTTTAACCTAAAAAATTCATTTTTAACCAAATGATCGAATTTTTAATAAAAAAATAATCAACTTCAACCAATAACAGTAACCTTTTAAACTAAATAGTCAACTTTTCAAGTAAAATAAAAGAGGAATTTTTCAGAAGACAGCTGAATTTTCAATTCGAAAAGTTGAATTTTCAACCAAAAGATGAATTCTCAACGATAAATGTAATATTTTATATTTCAATCAACAAGAAGAACGATTTTTTTAAAAAGATAGTTGAATTTGCAACTAAAGAGTTGATTTTGCAAATAATAATTAAATTTTTAACAAAGTAGTTGAATTTTTCACGAAGTAGTTAAATTTTTAATCCAAAAACATAAATTCTCAACAAAAAATAAAATAAAAATGATATTTTAACCAAAAAAGAAGAAATTTCTACCAAAAGAGATAAATTTTCAACCAAAAATAGAAAAGTTAAATTTTCACTTGAAAAAACATAATTTTCGAAAAGAAATCGAATTTTCAATAATAATCTCAAATTTTCAACTGGAGAGATGAATTTTTAACTCAAATGATGATATATTATTATAATATTAATTCTCAACAAATTATGAAACAGTAGATATTTGAACAAAAAATATTAAAAAAAAAAAAAAAAAAAAAAAAAAAATTACATTCAAGCAAAAAATTAAAATTTTTAACAAAATAGTTGAACCTTCAACCCAAGAAGATTAATTTTCAGCCAGAAGTTGCATTTCAACCAAATAGTTGCACTGTTAACAAAAAAAGAGGAAATTTCTGCCAAAACGATTTTTAAAGAAAATAGCTAAATTTGCAGGCAAATAGTTGATTTTTCGAAAATAATTAAATTTTTAACAAAATAGTTGAATTTTTAACCAAAAAGTAAAATTTTCAACCCACAAACATGGATTCTCAACGATAAATAAACTAAAATGAATATTTCAACCAAACAGATGAAATTTCTAGCAAAACGAGATGAATTTTCAATAAAAAAAAGTTAAATTTTCAATATAAAAACTTAATTTTCAAAAACAACAAAAAAACGAATTTTCAAAAATAATGTCAAATTTTCAACTAAAGAGATGAATTTTTGACTAAAATGGTGAATCTGCTACCAAAAAATGAATTTTTAGCAAAGTGGTTCAACCTCAAATCAAAGAGTTGGATTTTCTACCAAAAAAACATTAATTTTCAACAAATAATGTAATAGTAGATATTTGAACCAAAAAATATTTTAAGAAAAAAAAAAAACAGTTGGATTCAGCCGAAAAATTAAAATTTGTAACAAAATAGTTAAATCTTCAACCCAAGAAGATTAATTTTTAACCATATAGTTGTATTTTTAACTAAAAAAAAGGAAGTTTCTGCCAAAAGGGATGAATTCTTAAATCGAAAATACGAATAGTACGACAATTATTTTAAAAGATAAATGGACAAAATTCCACACTGAAAAAAAAATTTTTTCCAGCAAAAATGATGGTATAACATAAAGGGATAAAAAAGGGCAAACGTAAAATTTAAAAAAGTTTAAAATTAAACAATTTGTATATAATACCTCAAATTTGTCTCAATGGAATTGAATAAAAGAAAAATGCATTTCCATTGGATCCAAGATTTTTTTCAGTGTATTTTTCGAATTATTCACAACCTTAAGACTGATTATATTAATTTTAATTCACATCTGCACTTTTTGGGTCCAATTCTAGAATAAACTTTAGAGTAATTCCCGCTTTTCCGATTTTATACATAAGAAAAGGGTTTGGAAATAATCAAAATTAAGCTTTCTATTTACAGTGAAAATGTATTATTATAAAAATGAAAATTCAAAATTTTTAATTATTTGTACAGCCAAACTGACAATATATTTGCTGGAATAACTAGAATTTGCAACTTCGGGTGGACTGAAATAAAATTATTCCACAGTACCTCCCTCTCTGTAATCGATTTTCCTGAAAATAAGACAGGAAACCGAAAAAGCGAGGGAAAAATTAGTTATAAGAAAACACATTTATAAATGTGCTCGTTTTAAAGCAAACTTTTTCTCGCGCATAATCTTTTGGTTGGATTAACAAACATGAGTATAAACATTTTGAAATGAAAAATAAAATAAATAAATAATAAAAAATAATAATTCGTTCATTCACTTTGTCCACATTGAAACTCCTATGTTTCTACTCCTTGATTTTCAAATTATTAATTTTTCACTTCAGATTAAAGCGGTTCAGTTTTAGAAATTGTGATGCACAATTTTTAAATTATTTTTTATAAAAAATTTGTTGTCTATCCTGAACGCGGGTTGATTCTATCGGCTGTGCTACCCATCAATTATTGTTTCCAACTAATTTTAAACCTAATATTTTAAAATTTATTTATCAATCGCTTTTCCAATTGTTTATATTTTTAATGCTAATAAATCAAAATCCTGCTGATAATATACAAGGAAGAAGAGGAAGAATACATCTTTTATTGTCGAAAATGAAATTATGTTTCAGGATAAAGCACCATTTATTAATTTTATTTCTATAGTTAATTCCAATGAAACTTCCTTCGAGGGGTTATTCGTCGACACCGGGTTGAAATTATAACGTAACGTCATTTCGTTTGTATATTAAAAGGTTCCCGCTTCCGATCACGTGTCGCAGAATTTGTACGCGTGCTTGCTATGTAAGCAAGAATACGCTTCTAACTACGTGGACTTAAATTTCATTTTTAGAGACCTTACTTCTGATGCTGATGATCCTATTGTCAATCTTTGAATACTCTGTTACAGCTTCAAATTTGAGAAAAATAAGTAAGGAAATATTTTGTGATTCTATGCAATCTCCCAGAACATTTTAAAATAAGCTTGAATAACCAGAATAGCTCATATCAAAATTTGTAACTTTGTAGAATTTAAAAAAATATATCTATAACGATCAACAGCCAGAAAAATTATCAACGAATTTATATTTAAAACGATTTTTGCGAGATTTTATAACAAAACGAATCTTAAATAATAATCTCAAATTTTCAACTGAAGAGACGAATTTTTAATTAAAATGATGAATCTGCAACCAAAAATATTAATCTTCAATAAATAAGGAAATAGTATATATTTGAACCAAAAAATATTTAAAAAATAAACAATTAGATTCAACAGAAAAATGAGAATTTGTAACAAAATAGTTGAATCTTCAACACAAGAAGATCAATTTTCAACCAAATAGTTGCTTTTTTAACCAAAAAAGAGGAAGTTTCTACCAAAACGATTTTTTAAGAAAATAGCTAAATTTGCAACCAAAGAGTTGATTTTGCGAAAATAATAAAATTTTCAACAAAATAGTTGAATTTTTAATCAAAAAGTTAACTTTTCGACCCACAAACATGAATTCTCAACACAAAATAAGATTAATATTGCAACCAAACAGATGAAATTTCTAGAAAAACGCGATGAGTTTTCAGTGAGAAATTGAAAATTTAAATTTTCAGTATGAAAACTTCATTTTCAACAAACAAAAAAAAAAAGAATTTTCTAAAATGATGTCAAATTTTCAACTAAAGAGATAAATTTTTACCTAAAATAATGAATCTGCAACAAAAAAATGTTTTTTTTTTTATGAAAGTGGTTCAACCTCAAAACATAGAGTTGGATTTTCAACCAAAAAGCATTAATTTTCAACAAATAATGTAATAGCAGATATTTGAACAAAAAATATTTTAAAAAAACAGTTGGATTCAGCCGAAAAATTTTAATTTGTGACAAATTTTCATCCTATTATGCAATCCCCCAGGACATTTTGAAATAAACTTGAATAACCAGAATAGCTCACATAAAAAATTTGTAACTTTGTAGAATTTTGAACAATATTTCTATAACGATCAACAACCAAAAAAATTATCAACGAATTCATGTTTAAAACGTTTTTTGCGAGATTTCATAACAAAACGAATTTTAAATAATAATCTCAAATTTTCAACTGAAGAGATTCATTTTTACCTAAAATGATGAATCTGCAACGAAAAAATGAATTTTTATCAAAGTGGTTCAACCTTAAGTCATAGAGTTATATTCTCACCCAAAAAGCATTAATTTTCAACAAATAATGTAATAGCAGATATTTGAACGAAAAAATATTTTAAGAAAAAAAAATACAGTTGGATTCAGCTGAAAAATTAAAATGTGTAACAAATTTTGGTCCTATGCAATCCCCCAGAACATTTTGAAATAAACTTGAATAACCAGTATAGCTCACATCAAAAATTGGTAATTTTGTTGAATTTAAAAAAATATTTCTATAACGATCAACAGCCAGAAAAATTATCAACGAATTCATGTTTAAAACGTTTTTTGCGAGATTTTATAACAAAACGAATTTTAAATAATTATCTCAAATTTTCAACTGAAGAGACGAATTTTTAATTGAAATAATTTAATTCAAATGATGAATCTGCCACTAAAAATATTAATCCTCAACAAATAATGAAATAGTAGATATTTGAACCAAAAAATGTAAAACAAAAAAAATTAGATTCAACAGAAAAATTAAAGTTTGTAACAAAAAAGTTGAATCTTCAACCCAAGAATATCAATTTTCAACCAAACAGTTGCTTTTTTAACCAAACCAGTTGCATTCTTGACCAAACAGTTGCTTTTTTAACAAAAAAAGAAAGAAGTTTCTACCGAAACAATTTTTTAAGAAAATAGCTAAATTTGCAGTCGAAGAGTTGATTTTTCGAAAATAATAAAATTTTTAACAAAATAGTTGAATTTTCAATCAAAAAGTTAAGTTTTC
>JAABKJ010008059.1:0-11545 GCA_011634705.1 Andricus grossulariae | reverse complement strand
CTGCTGATCAATCTCTCTAGCGATCACCCCACGTGGAGAGTCTCACAAAATTGTTATGTGTGGTTCTCCACTTGGGCTCATTAGTATCCAAGGTCTTTGTTTCAGGCTTCATTCACTCTGCTCACATTCTTTTTATAAACTATGGTTGCATATTATCAGAAAATACTTCACAGGTGATAAAGAAAATTGAATAAAATATAAATTAATTTTTTTTTGAAGGTACTCAATCTAATTTCAATGGAACAATATCAAAAAAATTTAAACAACAGGCACACACACACACACACACACACACACACAAACACACACACACACACTCACATTACAATAAATGTATTTAAATTGAAGCATATTGGAAATTGAATACACTCACCCTTTGCATGTCTCATTTTAAATGCGTCACACAGGCTTTACAAGTGTAAAAGCTAAAGAGGTGAGCTTATAAAGATATTCATTATTTCGAAAACTGTAATTTTTCATTTTACATGTCACTTTTTAGGGTAAATGTAAAAATCCATTCTTTTTGTGTTACTGCATTTCATGAAATTGTTGAATAAAATATAGTTATAACATTTTTTTTAAATAATACGTAAAAAAATTAACATTTGTTTCTAGAGTATTGATAAATATATAATATTATATGATTATGTACAAATGTAAACAAAATATATGAAAACGACCCCAGACACAACAAACTACCCTTGAAAATAAGAAACTTAATCCATTTTTTCTTATCGAATTTTTTTCTAAATTCGAGTTGATTTCTGCATGTAAGGAGAATTTGGACTTGGACGAGTCCAAATTTTTGTTGTAAGTATTTCCGCCTAAACTTCCAAAAATATTCTTTCAAAATGAAAAACTACACGCTATACGCGAGTTTAATTTTTCCTAAGATTCTTGAGAAAACTCACAATGATTTTTGGAAGACTTCATATACGTCAAATCAACCAAAAAGTTGAATTTTCAACAAAAAAGATATAAGCTTTAAAACAAAAACAGTTGATATCTTCCAAAACAGATGAATTTTCAAGGATATAGTTAAACTCTTAATCAAAACACATTATTTTTAATCAAACAGTTGCATTTTTAGCCAAAAAGATAAAATTTTTGACAAAAGTGACGAATTTTCAACAAAATAGTTTTTACCGAGAAGATTAATTTTCTAACAAAAAAGACAAATTTTCAATGCAATAGTTAAATTTTTGACCAAATAGATGATTTTTCTACTACAATGATGAATCTTCAACCAAAAAATTACTTTTTAACAAAGTAATTCAACCTTTAAGCAAATAGTTGCATTTACAAAAAAAAATGAATTCTCAACAGAAAATGTAATAATTGACATTTAAAAACAAAAAGATTTTAATTGTAAATAAAAAACAGCTGAATTCATAAAAAATTGCAACAAAATGGTTACATCCTCAACCAAAAAGATAAATTTTAAACCAAAAACATTAATTTCCTGCCAAAAAAAAATAAATTTTGAACAAAATCTAAAATTATGAATTTTCAATCAACAAGTGAATTTTTAACAAAGTAGTTTATCTTTTAACCACGTAATTGAACATTCAAACAAAAAAGTTTAATTCTCAGCGAACAATATAGTATTTTAATTCTCAGCCAAAAAAGATTTTAATATTAAACCAACCATTTGCAATTTTAATTTAAAAAATATGACATTTCTACTATAAGAGATGAATTTTCAAACCAAATAATGAATTTTCAAAAAAATGGTCAAATTTGAAACCAAAAAATATTTTTCAGTCCAGAATAAAAAAAATGTTAGGCAAATCATTATATAAAGGAAAAAATCATTTTTAATACGAAATAAAAACTTGGAATGACTTTTTATTTTTTACTTTTCTTTATTTATTTTCTTTAAGGTTATATAAATATAATTTTCCTAGGTTTCTCGAGAAAATTCGAAAACATTTTTGAAGATTTCAGATATGTCGAAAAAGTATCTAGAAAATTTCTAAGGATTTATTTTTTATTTTAGAGGATTTTACAAAATTTTAGTAAAAATTTGAGTAGTTTAAAAGATATTTTAGACTTTTTGACGTGAGGAAAAAATGGAAGAATATTTTATAAATGTTCAAATACCTTTCATAGTTTAAAATAGGTTTAATCTCTTAAAGATTCTAAAGACACTTCAATTCTTTTTAATTGACTTGCATTATTCCTAAAATTCTTTACAAATTTTCCGGATTCATTTTTGACAATTTTGAAAATCTTTTGTAATGTTTCAAAACCTTTTTAAATATTCTCTTAAAATTATGTTTTTTTTTTTTTTTTTTTAAATCACTTTAAATATTCCCAGGAATCCTAAGACAAATTTTGTATCATCTTGAAACCTTATAAAATCTGTAGACAATTTAAAAATTTTATTTCAAAATCATCAACAATCTACATTTTGTTTTAGGTTTTGGATTAAGGAAAAAATTTTATGATCTTAAAACCTTGAAAATCCTTAAGCAGCTTCAAAATTTTATCTCAAAATCTTCAAAAATCTACTTTATTTTTAATTTGTTGGTACCGGTAATTTTTTGGATACGGGACCGACAATTTTTGTTACCGTTTCCTTGATGCTATACAATATCGTAAAGTAAGATATTCTAAGTTTTTGTTTACAATTTTATTTTTCTTATCTCTTTGGATGTGTGAAAACGTTCACAAATTATAGTCGGCTAGCAAAATATTAAAACCAGAATTATTTCCCAATATTAAAAAACAATTACAATTAAAATGTTCTCTTCCATCAATAATGTTTACAAATTTTCAGAAATAATTTTTATCATCAATTAGACTTATTTATTTGGAAGTTTTTATTTACTAAATTGATGGTGCAGAAAATTCTTGATCTTTATTAATAGACAAATCCATATAACCTCATTTAATACGATTAAGGGTTTATGGATAGAATCCTTTTGTAATTTTTAAAAAATGTAGTCAAAACGTTAAGAAAACAATATTATTGCCTTTATTATTGAATAATCATTTACAACTCTAAATTCTCTTTGAGAAATAAATTTTTAGAATTAAAAATACTCATTTAGAAATGGCGATTTATGAAATTCGAGAAAATTCAAAAGGCAAACTGAAAACAGCCACTTGAAATCATATTCACACAGTATGCAACCAATCAGATAGCTAACAATAATGATTGCGAGATTTTCCAGAATTTCGTTCCACCAATTTTTTGGATACAGGATAGAAAGTCGGGCCCATGAAATAAGGTAAGATGCAACGTTTTTACAGCCGGCGTCTCAATTTCCAAAGGTACTGTATTCGAATAAAAATATACGCATACCTCGCTATTTGACCAGCCCCGGGTCTGGTTGGCCAAGTAACAAGGTCGTTTTTTTATGTCAACACTCAGGACCGCCTATGTAGTCTCTGATCTTGGAACAGAATGCATATGCCCAGACAGGCGCAATGTAAACAGCTTTTGATACGGCACTGACTGTCCGAATGTATTGGCTGTCAAGGGACGCTCAGGGGGGAGGATAGAAGCGTGAAGATGGCCAAATAGCGGGGGACCAACTAGCGAGGTACGTGGGTAGATAGAAATTGTAGAGAAAAATGGTATGAACAGTAGGGGACAGCAGGCGAGCTTTCCTCATGAAGGATTTTCGGCTTGGTTCTATAAGACGTGAAAAGATTGAAGGTTCTTAGGTGCACCCCACTCTTCATCCCGATTCGGGTTCCAGGTCGCCTTTTCACGGGTATTACCATAGCAATCGCGGCAAATCAATTTGAATAGAAATGTATGTATTGGGAGGGCAATAAAACGGAATAGATTCGTCGAGTCGTAGAGCCGGGGGTTTAGGGGGAGGGGAATCCATCAAGGGAGATTCCGATAAAGAAGGATCGTTTGGGACTCAGCGGAGTTTCGTCCAAACCAAAACGCATACGTAGCTTCTTGCACGCAAACCCACACAGGCCAATAGTGCAAATCCGCCACCCCTAATCGACCATGCAGCGTTGAAAATTTTGAATACCTTCCAAACATCCCTCCAAGTGAACTGGGATTGTCGAATTTTTGCCTTTGAATATATCCTTCCGCCTCCACCTTTACCCCCACCTTCACCTCCACGTCCACAACCTTTTCCATTTTCACCTTCTTCACCCGTTTTCAGCCCCCTGCCCTATTTTCCTTCTCGTCCTTCGCCCAGTCTTTTTTTAAACCTTCTTTTTTGGCAATGAAATACGATTTTACGACATCCCGGCTAGAAGGCTCAAATCCCTCGTGTCACCAAGAAAAAATGATCTTAAAAAGAATGCCGGAGCTTCTGATGTTTTATTAAATCATAAACGGGAAGTATATCTTTCGTGAAAATGAGGTTAATTGAGATTAAAAATGAAATTGAGCGTGGAGGTTTTTTTATCAGATTTTCTGAAACGACGTGAGAATATCTGAAGGGAAAAGTGGAAAGTTTTTAAATTAATTTTCGATTATTTCCCGGGTTTTGAGGTTTTTCCCCAGATGTAATATTTAAACTAATTAGTAAATAATTCTTGAATATATTATTTAATGTATTTGTTATTAGCGATTAATTAAGACCCATTTTAAAGAAAATAGTTGAATCTTTAACCAAAAGAGATTCTTTTTCAACAAGTTGTATTTTAAAACAAAATAGATGACGACATTTCTACCAAAGGAGACAAATTTTCAACGAAATAGTTTAATTTCTTAACCCGAAATGTGAATTTTCAACAGAAATGTTAATCTAAAACAAATAGTTAAACTTTCAACCAAAGAGATGAATTGTCCACTAAAATAATGAATCTTAATCCAAAAAATTAATTTTTAACAAAGTAATTCAATTTGTAACCAAATAGTTAAATTTTGAACCAAAAGAAACGAATTGTCAGCAAATATATAATAGTCGAAATTTCGTCTGAAAGCGATTTTAATTTTAAATAAAAAAAGGTTGAATTCATAAAAAAGACGAGTTTTCAACAAAATATAGTTGAATTTTTAGTCCGAAAATACGAATTATCAACATTAAAAATCATTTTCAACCAAGTAATTGAATTTTCAATCAAGAAAATTAATTTTCTACCAAAAAATAAGAATTTTTAACAAAGTACATGAATTTTCAACTAAAAAAGATCCATTTTCGACAACATAAAAAATTTTTGTACATTTTAAATTATTTTGAAATCTTTTTAAATTACTCTTGAAATTACTCGAATTTATTTAAAATTGTGTAATCTAGCAACATTGCAAAAATTTTCTTCAAAATCTCGTATATTAATTTTCTAAATTTTAGGAAATAATTTGAAATTTTTTAAAATCTTAAGATTTACATTATTTTCAAATCTTTTCTAAACTTCGAAATACCTTTTTTAAGTGAGTCAAATTTGAGCTAAAATTTGGAAAAATCTTTCACAATTAAAAAAATTGCCTTAAAATTTTCAATATTCTTTTGATGACATTTTTAGAAATCTTTTGACTTTTTTAAAAAACCCTCATTTATTTGAAATAATTCAGTTTTCCCAACAAATTTTAAAATCCTGAAAAATTAAAATTAATCTTTTAAAATAAAACCTGAATCATTTTATATTTTAGCTTTGTAGAAAAATGTTCAGACCAGAATTATTTCCCATTATTAAAAAGTCATTACAACTAAAATTTTCTATTTTATCAATAATGTTCAGAAACATTAAGAAATAAATTTTATCATTAAATAAAAGTACTTATTTAGAAATTTTGATTACAAAAATTCATGATGCAGAAAATGCGCCATAAAACTTTTTAAGAAAAGGATAAACATTAAAACTGATTTGTCTTGTTATCACGATTAATAAAAAATATCACATTTTCCAAAACTTAAATGTGATTCCTGGCTCGAATTTGCATTCCCGGTGCTTTTCGATTTTAATTTAATTCTAGGCTATTTTCTCGGTTTTCCGGTTAGTACACACCCTGTAACAATGAAAAACATATTAGCAATTTAGTTGATGGGAAAATAGTGGGCGTAATTAAGTAATTAGAAATAAATAGAAAGAAGATATATAAGGTATTGTTATTATTTAAGTCAATGTATATACATGTTACACTCACGAGTGGTATGCAAAATTTTGGAAATTTGTTACCTTAATGTTCGCCAAGCAACTAAGAATATCACTAAGAAACTGTCGACAAAGACGCCTGCCTAAGTAGATGCATGAATTGCAGCCAAAGTCATCAAAGTTAGCTGTGTAACAGAACTAACTTCACCAACATCTTCTGTAACGAACCACTCCAACCTAACTGCCTAAATTGCACAATCTAACGTGAGCGAAGATAATATTCTACATAATTGAAGAACAACGCTTTAATAAGCTTAAAAATAACAAACAAATGTACTTCGAGGTCTTCTTTTCATCTCTGCATGTATTATATCAAATTAATTAATTCAAAAAAAGGTTTCATAGCCCATTAAGACGTTAATTATGCCATTCAAATCTCTCTTTCCTATACTGTGACTCACTTACTTCTCCTTCCCCAGAATTTTCCTCCATTCACTTCTCCTTCCACCCATATCTCCCCACACTTCCTAACCCTTCCCATCATTCTCACCTCTATACTACCCCTATTACCAATTCCCAACTATCCCTACTTCTCTCTTCCCTACTTCTCCACTCTTCCAATCCTTACCCTCCCATCAATTCCCATGCCACAACTCACTTCCTCTTCCACCATTCCCCTCTTCACGTTTCCCCTAATGTCCCTCCTCATACTTCCCCTACCTCCAATTCTTCTACATTCCCTCCCATCACTTCCCCTTTCTTCACTTTCCCTAATTTCCCTCTTATCACTCTTTCCCTCAAGTTCCATTCCATACTTCCCCAACCTCACTCCACCTATTTGTCCTCTCCTCGCTTCCCCTTCCTAACCCACCCTGCACTTTCCCTACAGCCCGGGGCAACGAAACCATAAAAAGGTAAAAAAAAGTTTTGGGATGGAAAACTTTACAGAAAAAGTAATTTTTTTATATGTTTGCCAATCATTTTAGGGCAAATAAAGTCACTAAAACGTACGCTAACGTTAAATAATCCGTTTATTTTTACTACGAACATAACCAGATTTATTCCTAAGCTCACGAATTCATCCTTATTATCGCTTCTTACCAATTTAAAAAAAAGGTTGGATTTAATTAAATCATGGCTTATTTTCACAGCAAAAATATCCACTACAACTCTACTATTTCCAATTTAGAAAATAAGAAAATCATCTTCAAATGCAATTATTTGTTTGAAAAATGGGTCCTGTTTAAAAATTGTTCAACGATTTCAACCATTGAAAAATTTACTTGCAAAGCTGAAAACAGTAGAGTTGTAGACAATTAAAATACAACTGCTTTAAAAAATTGATAAGCAGCGATATTTAAATAAAATTCAATTTGAACGTTTTAACATGTTTTCATTAAAAATAATATTTTTTATTGGAAACATCATCATCAGGAATATTATTTTGATTCTTAAAATCATAGAAAAACTATTTTTTAATCATACCTGATGTTCAACACAACAACTACCCTGAACGAAGTGATTATCAAGGGAAACAATTTTTTGTTTAGTGTATAATAAAATACTAAGAGCTGCGTCCCCTTAAAAAAAGTTTTTTCTACACAAACTAAACTAATTTCCAAAACTGTGAGTCTTATACGAATGCACTTTTTATTCGTGATAATTAACGAAACTGCACTAAACAAGATTTAAAATGAAGTTTAAGATTTGTGAAAAAGAAAACAATTGCTTATCTTAAAATTTGTTATTCAGAGAAAGCGTTAAATAATTATTTATAAAAAATGAATTTTTAATTATTTCTTTATTTGAAGAACCTAGAATCACGTTCAACAGTCTTTAAGAGCGAAAATATATTGTAATTGATGTTGAAATTGCTTCTACGATATTAAGAAATTTCCAATATAACTCAACAGCTTTCCATAGCGGACAAGTCTGAATTGCAATATCAGTCATTTCGAATACAATTGAAAAATTGTGAATATTACTCAATCCGCAGTTGGATATTGTAATTAAACAATAATTTCTAACATAATTTATGCACGATTAATTAGGAAGGAATGTTGATCGACTTCAAAAGACGAATTAGATGTTTTCATCTTCAATTCAGAGAAAATCAAAATTTCAGAAATTATGGTCTAATATTCATAAGAATTACTAATGAGAAAATATCTTGCAGAACAGTTATCAACAATCAATCATTTTTTTCCGCCTAAACTCTCTTTGAATTTTATTATTAGTATGATGCAGTTCGAAGATCTAAACTTTTTTTAATAGACTATTTTATTTCTCTCACAAAATTTACGAGTCAGACTGTAAATTAAAACACATTTTACTGCCCTATGAACCTAGTTTTAAAATAATTGTTGTATTGATTCTTATTCGAAAAAATGTCTTCTGAATCAATTAAATATAATACATTATTAGATAAATACCTAATTTTCCGTTAAAAACACGAAAACTCAAAATATATTATTAATCAAAAAAGTTGCCAAAAACACAAAACATTCTGTTTATTTGGATCTAATTTTTTTTAGATATGAAATTTGATCGCGGTCCAGAAACTGACCTTATTGACACCTCTCTTTTCGTTTAAATCTCGTTTCAAGGGAAAGGAAAATTGAACAGGGGTGACATAAAAAAAATGTGAAAATCGAACTAACTCGCTAATTGCAGTACTTCATCCCAACGTAAAAAACGTGTGCTCAAAGAGAGTTTCTGAAAGATCGGTATAAATTGGCAATTATCCTGCGATGCATTCCAGTGAGCTTGAATTAACTTTGCCCGAAAGGTCGTCGAAAATGTTGCTTCTTTTCAGAATAAATTTTGATGACTCTAGGCAAGAATTTCAAGCAAAAAAAAAAACAATCGAACCCTCTTTAAAAATGTCAGATTTCGATCTTTTGACTATATTTTTCGGGTATTAAGATACTTATTAAACATGATTTTATCTTGAAAACTGAGTGAGAAGTCTTATGCTATTTTTTCAAAAATAACAAAAATAAAGTAAAAAAAAAATTATTAGAATTTGGATAGAATTTAGAATTTTGATAAACAAACTGTACTATACGATGGGTTAAATTGGTATGTCTTAAATTCAGCAAAACTTGTCTGGATTCATGCAAAATTAGTTTAGATTTGAGAACTCAATTCGGATTGGAGAAATGAGTCTTAAATTCAGACAAACTTGATTAAAATCAGATCAATTAATTTTACTTGACTTTATACTTTTACAGTTGACTGTTTTAAGGGTGCCCACAGAACTTTCTTTTCAGAATTCCTGACTTTTCCCCGATTTGTCCTTGGTCTGTTATCCATTCTCTCCGACCAATATTATTTAAACTTTAAAGGACATAATGTACAATTTGAAATTTTAAAATTGACTATTCTTCACGGTTATTTACAGTTTCTCTTACAGAAATTCCCTGATTATTGTAATTTTTTTTCTTCAAAATCTCTAGCTTTACGTTGATTTTCCCTGACCAACAAAACTCCCAAACCTTTCCATGATTTCCAGGTACAATCGACAATTCTTCACCGATTTGGAAGTCAAAAATTTGAAAAAAAAGTTTATGCAATTTCACAGGGAGCTGTTGAGCTCGAATTTTTATTTGTATTTTTTATAAATAAACAAATATGATGAAAAAATTTAAATTTCTTCGATTTGATGTTCTTGGTGCTCGAGAATAATAGTAACATTGTTGCAATCACCTACGTTTCATAGAGTAACATTAGTTGCAGATGCTTTGTCATGATATAATGACCAAACAATGTTATCAGAAAATTATTTTTTGAAAGTATGTTTCCTATAATTTTCAATGATTTGATGTTTTTTTAATTATATTGCAAGAAATTTGGATGATAAGAATATTATAGTGGAGAAAATTTCTCCTAGAGTTATTGTTATTAATATTACAAGCAAATTCAATAAACAAATCCATTATAAGGAAATTGTCGACGGAAAAATTGTGTTTTTTATGTCTGTCTTTCTAATTGGAAATTCCATGATAATTCTATTAGCATTCATAATTAGTTAATAAATTGCATGACTTATTTAAACAAATGTATTATATGGCCATTTATCGACAACAAAATTTTGTTCCAATGTTCATCCTTCTAGTTTTACTCTCTTATTAATTTCATTGCTGAAATTATTATTAGGTTCCCAATTAAAAGGACTGATATAAGAAAAGAAAATATATTTCCGTCGACAAATTTTCGAATAATGGTTTACCAATGGTTCACCTTCGCTACTAAAGTATCATTTAAGTCCTTTAGATTAAGTACATGTATCGCCAGACGACTCCACTACACTGGGTATGGGCTTGTGAAAATTTTTCTTTGACTAAGTTTGGCTTAAAATCACTGTATGAACTTAATCACAACCAGTGATAACCCGTGGCTGCATCCATCTTTATCAGAAGTACTCAGAAGATCTTTCGGTTGAGGTTCAATGAAGCCCCACTACCAGCAAAGCTAGAAAGAGTGGATGAGGAAAAGGGTAGCACGTCGGTTTGTCGTTGGTCCAGTAGGGATATTTTAAGGGAGTAATAGCATTTGGGTGGATGGTCTTGCAAAGCAAAATATGATTACGACGATAGTGATAACGAGATTATCCAGCGACTGGCATGCATTCACTGGATCCAGTTCAGTCGACCAGTCGTTGGACCGTGCCTACGATAATACCTACGGTGATCCTAATGGCAGGATAACAGGTCTGCCCTCCGACCCCAAGGCTAATTTAAAACGCAGTCGATCGTTATTGGTTTAACATCTACGTGGACATTCACGCCGTTACGATCGCTGTCCTTTGCGACCTGTTCCAGTGATAGTCGTTCCCGAAGGGAATGAATGGATAATCTTTTTTAAAACGCATGGGAAATTTGTAATTTAAGGACGATTGGCAAATTTCCAATGGCTTTGATAGCCTCAATGATGTCACATTATGCCCCTATTGGAACGGCATTTTTTAAATTACTCTTTCGTTTTATTTTTTCAACAATGTGCTTAATGCTCGTTGAATGTTCAATGTTAATGTTCACTCAGGGTGGCCAGTCAGGATTCAGAAACAAATTCCCGATTTTTTTCTCGTTTTTCAAACATTTGCTCCCCGGCCATTTAAATTTTCAAATCCAACCCTTTAAAGCTACAATATTTATAATTTAAAGTATTAAAGAATCTGAATCATTCTAATTTTAAATTTAATATTGCATTCAACATTGAATTTAATATTTTCGACTTTCGAAAGACAACCAGATTTGGAGAAAGAGATCGCGAATCTACGTTTCCAAACCTAGAACTTAAATTTTCTAATAGAACAGAACAAACGTCCTTCTTTTGATCAGAAACAAATTATAAACAAAATTTTTGACTTTCGGATGACAACCAAGTTTGGAGAAATCCATGTTTGAAATAATAGAGAGAACAAAATTGGTTATTTTATTATTATTATCATTATATCATTAAGCCGTTTCCCTTTCGGGGTAGGCGTGAATTGCTCGGTTGGACAGTAGTAATGTGTGGATGGGTA
>JAABKJ010008058.1:0-11545 GCA_011634705.1 Andricus grossulariae | reverse complement strand
TTAAAAGGTCTGGGCGCAAATGTGGGGGAAATACAAAGACCGAGCGCGTAGCGCGAGGTAAACACATCATCGAGCGCAAAGAGCAAGACAAATATATTATCGAGCGCGAAGCGTGAGAACTAACAGTCGCGCGTTATATGAAATATATAACTCCTATTCATAAGATGTTCCATAATATGGCCCTTTACCTTACCACATTTAATATGTAGCACTTGCAGTATTTCGTTGAGCCGATGGAATGAAAAAGAGGATCGATCAAAACTAAAATTCAAGAAACCCATTAGATGGAGACAACCGGAAGGCGAGAAAGATTGCTATTTCTGTATGACGAATATTGCAGGATTCAATAGTCGCAATATTTCTCAAATAGTTTACGCAAATGTTTCTAGCGTAACAAAGCCGACGCTTCTATCTGACAATGCTAAGAATACAGCAAAAGTTGAATCTGAAATCATTGCATCTATCAGTGAAGTGGAAAGTGAAGACTATTTAGAACAAGAGTACGAGAGATGTTACGAAACGGATGATTTAACAAGTTCTATAGATGATGAGGATTACACTCCATCTAACCACTCTGTACCACAAACCTTCTCACAACAAGATCTTAATGATTTAATTAGGGATTCAGGATTATCGAAATATAGAGCCGAGTTACTAGCTTCAAGGTTGAAAAAGAATAACTTGCTATCTAGTAAAACGAAAGTTTGTTTCTACTGAGATAGAGATACGGAGTTCAGAAAGTATTTCTCGAAGGATGCAGATCTAGTTTACTGTATGATTTTAAAAGGCTTGATAAATAAACTGAAGACAAATTCGTACAGAGTTGAAGAATGGAGGCTGTTTATAGATTCATCAAAACGTATTCTAAAGGCAGTGTTGCTCCATATTACGAACAGATATGCACCGATACTAGAAGCGCACTCAACAGTATTGAAAAAAGAATATGTTAATATCGAAGCAGTTCTGAGAGAAAATTAAGTATGAAGAGCATAACTGGCAGATTTGTGGGAACTTCAAGATTCTGTCTGTGATTCTTGGGCAACAATCGGTCTATACTAAAGTTGCATGCTATTTATGCCTCTGGGATAGTAGATATAGGAAAAATCATTATAATCCGATTGATTGGACACCGAGATCGGAGTTTGTTCCACGCTCACACAATGTGGTAAACGAACCACTTGTCGATCCTGCAAAAATCTTTCTGCTGCCCTTCATATAATGCTAGGATTGATGAAACAATTCGTTAAAGCACTAGACAAGGACGGTCGCTGCTTTGCTTAGTTAGGTCATAAATTCCCGGTTATTTCTGACAATAAACTGAAAGAAGGTATTTCTGATGGTCCATAAATTCGCACAATAATGAAGAATGACAAATTTATGGATGTAATGAAGGATTTCGAAAAGGCGTCATGGGTCAGTGAGGAGCAGGGAGAGCTATTCCATCAGGATATCAAGACAGAGGAGCGTTGGTATCAAGAACGATGGAATGAGCATATGGTGGCAGACTTCTGCTGGATGCTAACAAGAGATCGTAAGAGAAAAGGGAGAAAGAGAAGAAGAAAACCACTCCACATATCTTATAGTGATAAACGTGTGCGCAAGACCAAAAAAAAACAATACAATAAAATTATATTTCTAGTATGGAAACCTACGTAATGTCGAAAAAGTCAGGTCAGATGTGCTTTTAGTGTGTATATCAACAAGAAAAAATTTTGAAGTAGGTTCAGTCCCCTCCTCTCAAATCCTGCTGGAGCACCTTGAGCTAATGAAGGATAACTCAGATTCAAATGACTCTTACTAAGGCCTGGCTACATTATATGTATGATGTTCAGTGTAATGAGGGTGACGATAACCGCGAGAATTGCGTTCATATGAAATTTATCGTATTTAGGCGAAAATCCTGACCTGATAAGGAAGAACCAAGTTTAAATTCGTACTCAGCACCCCAGAATACATCAAGATATGATTTTCGGGCCATCTTCCAGATGAATTCAATACCGAGGGTATTCCATTTATAAAAAAGCTGATTTTCTAGTTAATTTTTCGCGTCTAGTGTAAAAGCCTGACAAGACGAGGGTAAATTTACGTCATATTCGTATTTAGCGAACCAAAATATATAATTATTTTATCCTCCGAACTGTTTACAGACGACTTCAAAAACAAGGGCAATTTCATGCAAGAAAAAGCTGATTTTCTAGGGAATTTTCCGCGTCTAGGGAAATTCCCGATGTGATGGCGGAAAACGAGTCTCAGATTCGTATTCTGCGCATGAAAATACATAAAACATCATGCCTGATCTTTTTCCAGACGATTTCAGTAATAAGGGTTATTTCATAGCCGATTAAGATGATTTTATAGGGAATTTTCCGCGTCTAGCGAAAAATTCTGACGTACTCGGGGAAAACTGATGTCAGATTCGTGCTCAGAGCCCTAAAATACATAAAAATTTCATATCTGATCTTTTTCTAGACGATTTCAATAACGAGGGTTATTTCATACCCAACAGACCTGATTTTCTAGGAAATTTTCCACGTCTAGGAGAAAACCCCGATGTGATGACAGGAAACTAGTCTCAGATTCGTATTCTGCGCACCAAAATACATAAAACATCATGCCTGATCTTTTTCCAGACGATTTAAATAACAAAGGTTATTCCATACCCGACAAAGCTGATTTTATAGGGATCTGTCCGCGTCTAGGGGAAAATCCTGACGCTCTCGGAGAAAGCTGATGTCAGATTCGTGTTCAGCATCCAAAAATACGTAAAAATATTATGCCTGATCCGTTTCCAGATGATTTTAATACCAAGGGTAATTTATACCTAGAAAAGTTGATTTACTAGGAAATATTCCGAATCTAGGGGAAAATGCTGACGTGCTGAGGGAAAAATGATGTCAGGTTCGTGTTCAGCGTCCCAAAATATGTAAAAATATCATGCCTGATCTGTTGCCAGATTATTTTCATACCAAGGGTAATTTATACCCAGAAAAGTTGATTTAATAGGGAATTCCCCGCATCTAGGGGAAAATCCGGATGTGTTGGGGAAAAACTGATGTCAGATTCGTGTTCAGCGCCCCAAAATACGTATGAGTACCATACTCTGATCTCTCGCACAACCCACTTTTTTTGTGGGCCTGTGTAATTATTCTTTATCAACATACACATTCACTTTTACTTTTATACGCTTCAAATTTATATCTTTCCATGGGATATTGGCTGTCCTTGATTTATTTTTGTTTAGCACCATTTTAGAACAAATGGAATGATCAGGAACAGTGCTATAGATTTGAGGTCCTAAGGTACACATAAGCATAATTAAAAAAAGTGAGGACATATTATGCTCTACCCTAGGCCCGAGCCCACGTAGATTACGTCCGCCATCTTTGATGTGTATTATACAAAGTTTTCTACAATTTTCTACATATATTACGTCGTTTATGTATTATAAGTAGAAAACCTCGAGTCACGCGTCAATGTACAACCCTGTTTTTCAGTAGAAGCGATTGAAGAAACGGTGGAAGTCAGACACTCAGAGAGTGGGGACAATCTCCGGAATCCATCCCCTCCACTTACGACTGCATCTTCTCGCTTCGCGTTCAGCGAGTCAGGCGAGCTCTCGACTCATACGGACAGAGAAAGTGGTGGGAGTGGATTTCTTGTACCGTCCACACGTGTCGAAATAGGCCATTCACGCCTCACTTTGCAGCCTAATAACCATTCCAATTTTTCAGATAAAAATTCAATTCTTTATTAATATGAAAGAGCGATTTATAAACTATAAATAGCACCAAAAAATCTGGAAATCGATTTTTTAACCCTAAAGTCCCTTTTCTCGCGGCACGTCATACTTGAATTTTCAACTTACAAAGATTAATTTTCAACCAAAAATAGAATAATTAAATTATCTGTTCAAAAACTTAATTTCAAATTAAACAGATAAATTTTCAAATGAAACTAAAGAAAATTGAACTATTTGGTTGAAGCTTCATGTATTTTCTTGAAAATTCGTCTTTTTTGGTAGAAAATTACTCTTCTTGGTAGAAAATTTGTTTTCTCTGGTAGAACAATTCAATTATTGGTTAAAAATTAATGTATTTGTTAAGTATTTATCTTTTTTGGTAGAAAATTAAACTTCTTGGCTTAAAATTAATCTTTTTGATTGAAAATTTAAGTATTTAGTTGAAATGTCATATTTTTTGGTTGAGGATTCAACTATTTGGTTGAAAATTCGTTCTTTTTGATTCAATTAAACTATTTTTGATTCAAAATAAAAAATTATTTTCAGTTAAAATATCAGCTATTACATTTTTTGTTGAGATTTCATTTTTTGTGGTTAAAAATTCAACTACTTCGTTAAAAGTTAAACTAACTTTTTAATGCAAAAGAAACAGCAAGATACCTACTCCACCGCGTAAATTGCCAAACGTAATTTTAGAATTACCCCTAAATAAATTCACGAAAAAATTATTCTTTCAAAATTTCAGAAAAAAACTTCACGTAATTTATACACGGCCCCTAATGAGCCGTTCAGACAAATTTCTGGTATGCTGTGATTTGTTGACATGGCCGACATAGTATTTTAGCCAATTAGCGAAGAATTTCAAAAATATTTTCGAGGGAAGGTAAATAAATAGTAGCATTAGCGGAAAATTGTGAAAAAAAAGTGTCTTCAGTGTAATTTTTTTAAAATAATAGAAAAATAGTGTCATCGCGGAAAAAAGTGTCAAATAGTGTAAATAGTGTGCTCAGCCCGAGGCTTGTACATATTTTATTACAAAACAGAATAACTGAAAGTGTATACCACAAATTCGAAAATTATTTATACCGTTGTTACTTCCGGATGTTGCTTATCACCCATCTTTTTATTTACAACTTAGTTAGGTTAAGGAAAACAGAAGTAGCCATATTCTGCAACCTAAGTTATCATTTAATTAATTTTATTTTGCATCAACAGTTAAGATTTTCCATTTTTTCTACCTCGCATTGTTAATTAATAGCTGCTTATATCTTTTGCTTTATGTACCACCTTTTATCTGTGTGCAAGCATGTGTGTGTATGGGTATGTGTGTTTTCGCCTTACTAAACATTTATGTTCATTTTGATAATTACTTCTAAATTTAAGCACGATTTTTTCCTCTATATTTTTAAATACGCCTTTCATGCATCTGTATTTTTAACCTATTATTTTGAATACATAAGCATCTTCATGGAATATGTCATTTCATAGGAAGTTGCATCTGGAGGCTGAAGACGATTGCTGAACTGGGACTTTCCACCAATTCACATAAATAACCTTTTATTTAAACTTATTCAAGATCCATCCGAGGCCCTGGACTGGGACGCAGATTCTTGGAATTTATCTTTCACAAATTCCATGCTAATTCCTTCTCCCTATCAACAGTCACGTAGCTGCAGTAAGTTGTGTCTTAATCCCTTAATGAGAAGAAGCAAACCCAGGGTCGTCTAAGACCGTAAACCATAGAAAACTTGAATTTACTCAGTTTCAATCAACGCCAGAAGGCGATCAAAAGGTCACAAGACCACAGGTACCGAATTCTCGAGTACACGTGATAGCAGCATGCACTTTCATCCTTTCTCCACTACCACCTACACTCTCCACTTTTCCAAATTGACAACCCTTCCCTCTCATTTGGCAAATTCCAAAAATAGGCGGCTCCCTGGCCTTGGTCACGGATGGACCCGCAGGACGACCTTGGAACTACGGAGCCGATCAGATAGAGTTGTTTCAAACTTCGAGAACGATCAGCAAAAAATCTGATCCCTTCCTGACTTGGTGTTGTCAAAACCAGGACTCCGGTCAACGATTTCGCGAATCTGTGAAGGTCGCCTTTAGGGAAATTTTTCCGAATTCAAGCCTCTGTCCGTGAGTCGGCACCGTCCAAAGATACGTCCACCTCCCGGACTTTTTCCGGTAATTTTAATGTAAAAGCAGTGATAGAAAACAATTTTACTCTAGTAATCCAAAGGAAAAGAACAAGCTATTTAGCAATCGTCTTCCAGCAGCCAGGCAGTTTCCTGATAATAATCCAAGTGCAAGTACGTCAAAATTTGAATTTAATACATTGCAGTTCTATATATAAATGTATTCCTACTGATTTCCATACTGATTTACCCTTTACACTTCCATCTTTCCTGTCACCCAATAATTTTATCGATAAACAGAGTTGCGGGTGGCTTTCTTCCCTTAAATCGGGCAACATCTCATAGAAATCCTTACTTAACCGCTCGAGAATGGATTTCATTGAATTAGTTTAATTAATGCGACTGAGCTTCGCTCCTGCGACGCAACAGAAGAAAATTTGGTGTTAGAAGTGGGATACTGCCCATAACCCAATTCTGTTATATTGGGAAAATTAGAAAATTTCACTGACGTTTGCTACCTATTATTCTCACCGTGTCCGTTTATCCATTCTGTAATTTATTTATTTCCTTTCTTGTGCTGTGTACGTTTTTTATGCGAAAATTCTATCTTTTGTACTGAAAATGTTATTTTGCTTTATGTTTTGTGGAAGGTGCGGGTTTCCGTTCTAATTAATCCTTGATTTCTCTGGTTTTGCGATTAGCGTATTCAGAAATGAAGTAGAGCCAGTGTTTCGGGACGGAGTGGGAATTCACAAAAATTTTCGATTTTTTTAAATTCATTTTTATATTTATAGGAAATATTGTTTTGAAATACAATTCAATGTCTCAGACAATTTGGTTGAATCTTTTAAGAAAAAATTTGAGTTCGATTTAAAATTGACTGTCTAATGATACTTATTTAACATTTATAATGTTTTTTCGTCAATTCCAGGTAACAGTTATTATTTCCATCCAATATGATAATAAACAATGGTTCGATTTGTTTATTGGAATATTTTGAACAATTCTGAGCTATTGTTTATTATGAAGAAAGTTTTTATTCTTTAAAATATTTGCGCGAACGACAGAAATGCAAGTTTCTTGATTTAGTCCAATCAATTTAAAATTTGACGGTATTGATTATTTCATACGTGCGCCAATTGGAGAAGTATTTTGATATTTCTCAAGCACCTATCAGCGGGGTCCTTTTGCGAGAAAGAGTGTGACGTAGAGCGAGAGACTTATGATAGCGAAATTATAAGTAAAAGCTAAATCCTGACCTCTTCCATTGTAATTGTCCATTTCGAGTCTTGAGGTCCAAAAGTCGCGCCACACTTTACGTACTCGCCGAGAAAACGAAAAGGTATTTGTAATATTTAGTGTGTGAGAAAAGAGTGCTCTTATCTTTGTATAAAATCAAGCATCTTCTAAGTTTTCCGGTTCATCCTCTGTTCTAGTGTGGCGTAAATTTACTAGTGGTTATTTCAATTTTGTCCAAGCACGCTGAAATAAATGGAGGATTGCGATTTGATCATGGGATGTAATTTAGAGGAGAATATCAAGGAAAGACCATATTTGTTTAACCGAGGCGATACCCAAAAAACAGCCAATTCTCAGGTCTCAGATCTCATCCTAAAGCATCTATTTAAGTATTTATACCTTTATTGATTTTGACATTGATATGACCAGTCGTAAGAGTCAGTGAATATATTTTGAATTCCTTGCTCGTATTTCTTGACTATATAATCTCGCTCAACTTGCCTGCCTATTTTTTTTAATGTAATGCTCTTAAAATATCAGTAAAAAAATGAATGGGTTACATATTTTGGCGCCCGAACACTGGACACGATTTTTTTTAATTGTAGAAATTAAAAATCTTGAACTTTGATTAAAATTATAAAATAATTCTGGGCAATTTTAATGAAAGTTTGAGTTGGAGATTCAATGAGTAAGCTGTATTATGTTTATGAAGGTGAATGGTTGTTATAATTGGTGTTAATGTCTGACTCATCGTCAACACCGATATTTAATCGGTCTCGTGGTAAACCATTGTATACAGGTTTAGAAGAACGTAAACGACGGTCAAATTCTCGAGTTAATCAATATTGTTCACGGAGAAATCTCTCAATTGAAATATTTAACGAGACAGACAATAATATACAAACAGAGATGGAGCAATTACAGACAGAATTAGGGCGCGTTTTAGCTGAAAATGAAAGGCAGAGAATTGAATTAGAAAGATCACGAAATTTTACAGTCGAGACACCATAGGCGAGACCACAGGGGGATGCTGGGGATCGTTTGTATCAGGCTGTCATTCAAGGGTTTCAAACGTTTAATGTTGAGTGTAAATTGCCAGAATTCTAAGAAGATGCGTAAAATTCAAATGAGTTTTTAGAGATTGAATAAATACTTTATTTATAAATCAATTCCTACACAACATAAATTAAATATTGTACCAATTGCTCTTGAAGGTCGTGCGAAGTATTGGTTTGAGATTGAACGAAATGAGTTTATCGAATATGAAGCATTTCGTGAAGCATTTCTCGAGGAGTTCTTTTCCGTTCCCACTCGAGTTAGAATAAAATCAATTTGGTCTGCTAAACGCTTTGATCCCTCACAAGGTAATCTCCAGTCGTATTTTTTTAAACCAATTAAAGAGGCTCAGTACTTTCAACCAAAAATAGAACCTTATGACTTACATTACGGTGTCGTTCAACAAATGCCATGACGAGTACGCGAAGCTTTATTGACTGTAGATTATGAGGATGGTAAAGAGGTCACACAAGCGCTTGCTCAGTTAGATTCAACTTTTATTGAAAAAACACATAATATTAAAAAAAAAAACTGAGTATCGTAGTAAAGATCAAATAGAAAATAACGTTAATTGTAAAAATCCTGTCAAATCAAGATATTTGAAAGCAAATGATCAGCAATGCAGTTCGTGCAATTGTATGCCTTCAATGGTTGGGGATCAATCTTCAAGTATGCAAATGTCACAAATGCCTTCAAATTTAATAGAGAAAAATTCAAATTTGGAGACTGTGAATATGCCTTATATGAATTTACCCTCTCCTAGTTTACCAGTGCAAGTTAGTCAAGTTTATACATCTGTTAACAAAACTCGTTTAAACTAATAATTCGTGCTTTGAATTCGGGTCCAGCATCGCACCATACGTCATGTAATCAATATGAGGACCTTGCACGGATTGTAGAGTGTGAGTCTGATTCGAATCCTAATACCCATAAATCAATTAAAATACCATTTTGTCCACGATTAATTCTCCATATATTTAATGTTCCCACATCAGCCTTGATCGACACTGGAAGCCAAGTAACTTGTGTCTCTGAGGAATTTTTTGAATATATTTCTTTGCATGGGAAATTGTCTGAGCTTCCGGTATCAAATATTGCTTTATTCACTGCTGTTGGTAAAAAGCCAACTACGATTAGAAAACAAATCGCACTGCAAGATGATAAATTTGAAAAGTTGCATACACCAAAAAACGAAAGTTCAAATAGTTCTTACTGTAATCCACTCAGAATAGCCATTAAAAATTATGGTTCTGTTAGAGTATGCTTGGATGCTAGGTTTATTAACGAGATTATCGAATCCGACCATGAGTCACCACCTTTAATCCAAGAACTGATGCAAAAGTTCTATGGAACCAAGTATATGTCGACGTCAGACCTGGCCAATGGTTACTGGCAGATACCATTGGAAAGGGAGTCGCGAAAATATACAGCATTCCTATATAATTCAAAGCTATATCAATTCTGCCGAATACCTTTTGAATTGAAGACGGCTGGGTCAGCCTTTATTCGTTCGTTGGGTCAAATTTTAGGAAATCAATTCTCTAATGTTTTAACGTTGTATGTTGACGATTTGTTGGTGGCTACTTCGGGAAGTGTCATTGAACATTTTAAAGCAATTAGTGAAATTTATCAGGTTCTTCAAGATAATAATTTTACATTAAAATTACAGAAATCCGTTATTTGTCGAAAATCTATAAATTTTCTCGGGTATGAACTTTCAATACAAAGTATTCGACCTAATATTGATCGTCTTGAAGTCATAAAAAATTTTCCAGATCCGAAAAATAAAACCGAATTGCAACAGTTTCTAGGAATATGTACGTATTACCGACAATTTGGTATTAGGCACGCGAAATTGGTAGATCCATTTAGAGAACTGTTGAAAGACAAAACACCATGGATTTGGAGAAAAAACATAAAGAAGCGTTTGAATCTTTAAAACAGAATTTCGCGAATAGCATTATGCTCCACCATTTCAGACCTAATGCTCAATTTAAGTTGCAAACAGATGCATGTAGCGTGGGTATCATTGGAGTTCTATATGAACTTGATCGGGAAAATAACCATCGTATAGTATCCCTTGTAAGTCGCTGCTTAAATCTAGCAGAGATAAATTATACCACCACGGAGAAAGAACTCTTGGCGATCGTTTATTCTATGACTAAATTACGCATTTATTGAATCGGAAATAAATTTCAGATAATAACCGATCACAAGGGTCTTACTTTTCTAAACTTAACGATTTATTTAAACGCGCGACTTATTCGATGGAGCATAATTTTGCAACTGTATGATTTTGAAGTAACGTACTGTAAGGGACGTGATAATGCTGTTGCGGATTTTTTTTAGTCGGAATCCCAGGGGACAGTTTGAGGAAATGAAGCAGGGTTATTTGTCGATTGATGTCTTGCATGTTGAGGTAATTGAAGAAAATGTCGAATGGAGTTGTTGTAGATTAACTAAAATACCAAACATATATAAGGAATTAAAAAATTTAGCCGATTTGCAGAAACGGGATTCTTATATTAAAGAAATAATGGATCATGTAGATTCCTCTCGTTATCAAAAGCAGTATGTGTTGGAAGGAGATGTTTTATTTCGGTACAACTCGTTTATGAATACGTGGCAAGTGGTTATTTCTTCTGACCTGACACTAAAAACAGTTGATTGTGTACATTCAAAGTTTGGCCATCCTGGAGTATATAAAATGACTCTCCATCTAAGACAATTTTATTATTGGAAGAAAATGAATCAAGACATTAAAAAGCATGTGATTTCCTGTGATCTGTGTCAACGTGTAAAAAGTCCTAATATGAAAATGGAAAGGGCGTTCAATTTTGTAAAATCAGATCGACCTTGTGGTTTGGTTACCGTGGATTTCTATGGCCCTCTTCCTCGTTCAATCGGCGAAGTAGAATCAATTTTCGTTATATATGATGCATTCTCAAAGTATGTTAAATTATATGCTATTAAACATCAAAATGCTAAAACGGCTGTGAAGAAACTTTTGGAATCTTACATTCTCGAAGTCGGTAAGCCTCAGAGGATACTTTCCGATCATGAAACCCAATTTACGTCGCCATTATGGGTGGATAAATTGCTTCAATCGGGTATTCGGATTGTTTATTCATCAATTCGTCTCTCTGATGCCCAAACTCGTTGGGCAAAACATTTACCTGACATTGAATTCTTTTTAAACATTACGACACATCACAGCACTGGCTTTACCCCGTTAGAATTACATTTTGAGGAAAAACCTAAAGATGAAATTATGAAGTTGATTACATTTTATAAATTTAAATTCAAAATTTAAAGCTTTTTCGGGTTTCAATCGTGTGCAAAACTACGAAACTTGCCGACGTTTCGT